>JAWPHD010006630.1:0-132500 GCA_037043455.1 Cyrtodaria siliqua | reverse complement strand
TCTACTTACTTACTTACTACTTACTTACTGACTTACTTAGCTACTTTTCTTACTTACTTACTTACTTACTAACTTCTTGCTTGCCTTTATATACCGATTTATATACTTATTTACTGACTGACTGACTATTACAAGTCGTCGTTAGACGATGAGTTACACGTCTTCTTTGGATAATACACGGCACGTAGTAATTTATACACACCATGACTGTCTTGTGATGTTGCAAATTAATATATGCAGTGCATTTCCCTTTACATGTGGTAGACCTTTCATGATATGAAGTGCCTTTTTAGCTCGGAGAATAAGAGAGCATATGTAATCACCCCGGCGTCGGCGTCCCACATCAAGGTTTGCGTGTAAGCTGTGTTTACAAGTCTATTTCTCTTACATTTCTTATACTAGCACAACCAAATTTGGCCATGGGCTTCCTTATAACATTAACTTAAGGACTGCATAAGCAATTTTGGTTCCTGTAACCCATGGGATCCCGTGGAACCCAAATTCTATAAAGCCCTATAAATGTGTCTATTTTACATCAAATTTTGCGTGTAAGCTGTGTTTACAGGTCTATATCTTTTACATTTCTAGTCCTAGCTCAACTAAATTTGGGAATTGGTTTCGTTATAGTATGTTGTAAAAGGTTGCATAAGTAATTTTGTCTTCTGCAAGTTCTTGGCTCCCATGGAACCCAAATTGTGATGGCCCATAAAATGTGCAACAAATGAAGATCTAGGTTGGCATGTAAGCTGTTGTATAAATCTATAATTTTGATTTGAGATTTCTTTTAGCAATTTGCATTTTATTCATACTCCACACATATTGGAGCATGGGCTATTATTAATTTTTACATATTTCTGTGTTGCTTTGGTCAATTTTTATAGCTATGTTGCGCCACCCGCCACCCCCCCTAACACATACACACGCCTACCCCCACCCCCACCCCAACCCCCAAACACTCGAAACCTTTTTTTTTTTTTTTTTTTTTTACATATTTCTGTGTTGCTTTGGTCAATTTTTATAGCTATGTTGCGCCACACGCCCCCCCCCCCCCCCCCCCCCCCCCCCCCCTCCTAACACATACACACGCCTACCCCCACCCCCACCCCCAAACACTCGAAACCTTTTTTTTTTTTTTTTTTTTTTTACATATTTCTGTGTTGTTTTGGTCAATTTTTACACATATAGCTATGTTACCCCCACACACCCCATCCCCTAATTGTACCCCCACCCAATCATCACCACCACCCGAATGTACTTTCTTTTATTGCATATCTCTGCGTTGTTTTGTTAATATGTTTCGCCCCCACCCCCAACCATCCCATCACCCCATCATCACCACCCGAATATGTTTTTTGTTTGTTTGTTTTTGCATATATCTGTGTTGTTTTGATTTATCAGTTTATCGATATGTTTCGCCCCCACCCCCTGTTTATTTTGTTGTATTTACATGTCTGTGTTGTTTTGTTTTATCAAATCTACACCTATATCAATGATGCGCCCCCACCCCACCCCATTGGTTTATGGGCTCCCCTAACATGGAGGGCAGTGGGAGGGGAATTGTTTTAATTTTCATTATTTGGATATTAAACTTTTAATTTGATCGCAATCAAATCAAACATACAAAACAATTTAGATTAATTTCAGATAAACAGATGAAATATCAATAATAAAAAAACTGAAATGAGGCCACAATACAAATTCGCCTCCCTATCCATTCCCTACCCAAATTGCCTTTCGACCACAATTTTGGATTAAAACTGATTAAAACTGATAAAAATCAAAAATCTAATTCCACACCCTGCCCAAATTTTACTATAATTTGTATGAGATTCTAGCAAAATTTTTATATCGGCCCAAGTTTCTATAACCGCCCGCGCCCCCAACCCCACCCCACATTGTTTTAGCCGTGTTTTCTGATGTTATATACTGGCTATATAATTTATTATGGTCTGAAAAATCGAATAGTCGAGCTGCGCTGTTCTCAGACAGCTCTTGTTAATTATATGTGGTAAATAAATAGTTATATGTTGTAGAAAAGTATTTATATGCAGTAGATTAATCATTATATGCGATAGATGTCATTGTATGTAGTAGATAAACCATTATATGTAGTCCAGTTATCATTATATGTAGTGCATTTATTATTATATGCAGTAGTTTATCTAATATATGAGGTGCTTTGAACATTATATGAAGTAGGTTTGTATTTATATGCAGTGCTTCTGTTGACTTTATATTCTGTTTGACGTATGATATTTTAATATACGTGGTGGATACGTCTTTATATTCGGTGGTTTCAATTGCATTATATTCGGTACACACGGCTTTATACGTGGTGCATTTCTTCTTTTTCTATTATATGCTGTGGTACATGTAGAGATGAGATCAAACGGAACACTCGTTTTTTAAGATGTTGCGATTTTATCGGAAATCTAACAGGGAGTGTGATTTTAAGGCGCCGTCTAGTCTAACTTGCCACGCATCGACTGTAATGTAATCTTCAAGACTGAAATATGCATGGGAAAATCGATCTAGAAAAATTAGTCCCAATGCACATTATCAATAAAGTTAACAAAATTTAATTAGGAAATGGACGATCCCTAAATCCTGATTTCAGGATTAATCCTGAATTTTATCAACCATGCAACAAATTCTCGGTAGGCGGGTTCATTACCTGGTATATTAAATGTAATGTGTCACCCTTTCCCCTCTGTAATGTGTCACCTTTCTATTTGTAATGTGTCACACTTCCCCTCTGCAATATGCCACCCTTCCTCTGTAAGGTGTCACCCTTCCACTCTGTAATGTGTCACCTTTCTATTTGTTATGTGTCACACTTCCCCTCTGCACTATGTCACCCTTCCTCTGTAATTTCCAGTGTGTAATTCGTCACCCTTTCTCTCTTTAATGAGTCACCCTTCCACTCTGTAATGTGTCACATTTTTTCTCTTTAATGTTTCACCTTTTCTCTCCGTAATGTGTCAACATTCCCCTCTGTAATGAGTCACCCTTCACGCTGTAATGTGTCATCCTTCCACTATGTCGTGTGTGACCCTTTCTCTCTTTAATGAGTCACCCTTCCCCTCTGTCATGTGGCACCCTTCCCCTTTATAATGTATCACCCTTCCACTTTGTAATGTGTCACTCCTTCTCTCTGTAATGAGCTTCCCTTCCCCTCTGTGATGTGTCATCCATTTTCTCTTAAATGTGTCACCCATCCCTCTGTAATGAGTCACCATTCACTCTGTAATGTGTCACCCTTCAACTCTGTCATGTGTCATCCTTTCTTTCTTTAATGAGTCACCCTTCCACTCTGCAATGTGTCACACTTACCCTCTTTAATGTGTCAACCTTCCCCTCTGTATTGAGGCACCATTTCCCCTGTAATGAGTCACCATTCACTCTGTAATGTGTCACCCTTCAACTCTGTCATGTGTCATCCTTTCTTTCTTTAATGAGTCACCCTTCCACTCTGCAATGTGTCACACTTACCCTCTTTAATGTGTCAACCTTCCCCTCTGTATTGAGGCACCATTTCCCCTGTAATGTGTCACCCTTACACTCTGTAATGTGTCACCTTTTCTCTCTGTAATGAGTCTCACTTCTCCTCCCTTTCTCTCTTTAATGTGTCACCCTTCCCCTCTGTAATGTGGCACCCTTTCTCTCAGTAATGTGTCACCCCTTCTCTAAGTAACGTGTCACCCTTCCCCTCTGCAATGTGTCATCCATTTTCTCTTTAATGTGTCACCATTCACTCTGTAATGTGTCACCCTTCAACTCTGTCATGAGTCACTCTTTTTCTCTTTAATGAGTCACCCTTCCACTCTGTAATGTGTCGCCCTTTCTCTCTTTAATGTGTCACCTTTCCCCTCTGTAATGTGGCACCATTTCCCTCTGTAATGTATCACTCTTACACCCTGTAATGTGTCACCTTTTCTCTCTGTAATGAGTTACACTTCTCCTCTGTAATGTGTCACCCTTTCTCTTTTTAATGTGTCACCCTTCCCCTCAGTAATGTGGCACCATTTTCCACTGTAATGTGTCACCCTTCCACTCTGCAATGTGTCACCCTTTCTCTCTGTAATGAAGTCACATGTCTCCTCTGTAATGTGTGACCCTTTCTCTCTTTAATGTGTCACCCTTCTTCTGTAATGTGTCACCTTTCCCTTATGTAATGTGCCACCCTTCCTCTGTAATGTGTCGCCCTTCCTCTCTGTAATGTGTCACCCTTCTCCTTTGTAATATGTCACCTTTCCTCTGTAATGTGTCACCCTTCCTCTGTAATGTGTCACCCTTCCCCTTTGTAATGTGTCACCTTTCCACACTGTAATGTGTCACCATTTATCTCTGTAATGAGTCACCCTTTCGCTCTATAGTGTGTCACCCTTCTTCTGTAATGTGTCACCCTTCTTCTGTAATGTGTCCCCCTTCCTCTGTATTGTGTCACCGTTCCCCTCTGTATTGTGTAATCATTGCCCTCTTTAATTTGTCAACCTTCCACTCTGTAATGTGTCCCCCTTCCTCTGTAATGTGTCACCCTTCCCTATGTAATGTGTCACCTTCCACTATGTAAAGTATCACCATTTTCTCCGTAAAAAGTCACTCTTCCCCTCTGTAATGTGTCACCCTTTCTCTCTTTAATGTGTTCTCCCTTCCCCTCTGTAAAGAGTCACCATTCAACTCTGAAATGTGTCACCCTGTTTCTCTTTAATGTGTCACCCTTCCTCTCTGTAATTTGTCACCCTTCCACTTTGTAATGAGTCACACTTTTACTCTGTAATGAGTCAGCCTTTCCCCCGGTAATGTGTCACCCTTTCTATCTTTAAGGTGTCGGCCTTCCCCTCTGTAATGTGTCACCCTTCCTCTGGTATGCGTCACCTTTCCTCCCTGTCAGGTAAAAAAAGGTTTGTTTCCGTTAAAGCATTGCAAAACTAGAGGTCCAAGAGGGCCTGTGGACACTCTACTGGCTAAAGATGAAGTTTATGTATAAGGGGCCATAAGTCTTTCAAAAATCAGCAAGCGTAACATGGCGATGATATACGCAACTAGGCTTTGTGCTGATCATCCAAGGCAAGTTTTGTTGAAATCCAGCCAGAGGTTCAGGAGAACTAGTCTGCACAATGTTAGTGTATAAAACCTTGAATCCAGGTCATAACTCTGCCAAAATGCATTCAACTGGAACACGACAATGAAATGCGCAACTAGGTTTGGTACTAAGCATCCCTGCCAAGATTCGTTGAAATCCGGCCAGGGGATCAGGAGAATTAGTTAATTTATTAAATTTTGTGCATTAAAACCTTAAAAGGGCCAACACTCATTCAACCAGAACACGGCAATGACAAGTGCAACTAGGCTTGGTACTGATCATCCCTGCCAAGATTTGTTGAAATCCGGCAAGGAGTTCATAAGAGACTAATCTGAACATAATGTGCGTATTAAAACATTTAAAGGGCCATAACTCTGCCAAAAATCATTCAACCGGAATATGGCGATGATATGCACAACTAGGCTTGATACTGATCATCCTTTGCAAGTTTCGTTGAAATCCGGCCAGAGGTTCAACAGATCTAGCCCGGGAAACGTTTTTGTATAAAAAAAACTTTAACGGGCAATGACCCCGCCAAAATAGGTAAACAGGAACACGACGATGATATCCACAATGAAGCTCGTTGTTTATCATCTCTGTAGTTTCGTTGAAATCCGGCGAGGGGTTCAGGAGAACTATTCCAGACAAAGTTTGCGTATTAAAACCTTTAAAGGGCCATAACTCTGCCAAAGATCATTCAACTGGAACACGGCGATGACATGCACAACTATACCTGGAACTGATCAACTGGAACACGGCAATGACATGCACAACTATACCTGGAACTGATCATCCCTAAAATGTTTCATTGAAATCCGGCCTAAAGAAGGTTCTTTCGTCATAATGAGGCCAAACTATAGCATATTCAGAAAATCAAGGGCCATAACTCCCTTGTAAATGGTACAATCTGGCTGGTTTTCGAACTTGTCCGAGCTTTCATTGATATTAACAATCTGGTAAACATGGTAAAAATCTGATGACAAATGAAGGCCCTAACGTCTTAACGAGGCAAACTATAGCATTTTTAACTAAATCAAGGGCCATAACTCCCCTGTTACTGGTCCGATCTGGCTGGTTTACAAACTTGTCTGTGATTTTATTGATAATAACAATCTTGTAAAGATTGGTAAAGATCAGATGAAAAATAAAGGCCCTATCGTCTTAACAACGCAAAATATAGAATATTTCAGAAAAGCAAGGGACATAACTTCGGTGTAAATAGTCCGATCTGGCTGGTTTTTTAACTTGTCCGAGCTTTTATTGATATTAACAATCTGGTAATGCTTGGTACAGATCGGATGAAAAATGAAGGCCATATCGTCTTAACGAGGCAAACTATAGCATTCTTAATTCAATCAAGTGTCATAATTCCGATGTTACTAGTCCGATTTGGCTTGTTTTCAAACGTTTTTGGGCTTTTATTCATATTAACAATCTGATAAAGTTTAATAAAGATCGGATGAAAAAGTAAGGCCCTATCGTCTTAAAGAGGCAAAATGTAGCATTTTTAACTAAATCAAGGGCCATAACTCTTCTGTTACTGGGCCGATCTGGCTGGTTTTCGAACTTGTCCAAGCTTTTATTAATATTAACAATCTGATACAGTTTGATAAAGTTCGGATGAAATATGAAGGCTCTTTCGCCTTAACGAGGTAAAAGTTAACGGACGGACGACGGACAATTCACCATCCCATAAGCTATGCTGGCCCTTGGCCAGTAGAGGAACAAATAGGGTAGGTAGGTTTTCTTTTTCTTTCTTTTTGAATCGCTCCCTGTTAGTTTTCCGATAAAATCGCAACATCTTAAAAAACGAGTGTTCCGATTGATCTCATCATCATAATGGAAAAAAAAGTATATAAAAAGCACTGCATATCATAAGAAATGCATCACGTATAAAGCCGTTTGTACCGAATATAATGCAATGGTTTTATCAGATAGAAAATATGGATATTTTACATGATAAATACTGGTCCTTGAACTCTGCATTTCCTGTTCGACTTTTATATCTACCGTTTCAAATTCAAACCTTCGCTCTAAACACACGTAATAATAATCCCTAACTAGTCGAGTCGAGTACTTTGTCGGTCGAGCTACACGGCCGAGGTTAAAATGCATTTATATATATATTACCGTAACATTGTCAATTGCTAATATGCTAATAATATAATCACGTAATATTTCGAGCGAATATAAGTTCCTTGTTTTTTTATTGATTGTAAGGATCCCGACAAACAAATATATATATTTCTTTCTTCAAATGTTTGATTTCTATACCTTTTTTTCCATCTATGCTCATATTTTCAGGTTTATATTTCACTAGGAAGATTTTAGGCATTTTTTATTGATTTCATTAATTTATTTTTATTTTCTTTATTTTTTATTCTCAATATAAGTCTTAACTACAGGTAGAGTTCCTTAATATACAGATTTGAAATAATAAGATCAGGTTATAAATTTACTTTTCAACATGTGGCCAAACACCAGTTTAATTTGCATGTTTTCTTTATTTGTGTCAATTGAAGTCACGGAGCGTGATATCTCTGCAACAATTTCTCTTAAGCATATCACGAACACCACTAGAGTCTTCCATTTTTGTTTTTGAAGTTACCTCGAAATATCTAGTACTAAATTATTTCTAACGCTTAATCAAATAATAATAAACCTATTCATGCGATTCAGTAGTATTGATCAAATAATTATTAGAACACTCGCTTAGATAATGGTTAGGTTGATGTCTTACTTTATATTATATATACATAATCATTTATGTGTTTTACTTGTATGCCTATTAATGCTGCCTTGTTTGTTAGAGATTATAACCTGACGGTGATATCTGTATTTACATTGTCCCTTTTATTGGAATGGCAATAGAGAAAGAGAGAGGTTTGGTGCACCCTAAAACCTGGTTTAAACAACTGACCGTTCAAAGGCGGTGGCCCTATTGTCAACCCTGTGTTTGTGATGTCTTATCTAGCCTTTATTCATCTTTAAAGTCGTTCTTTGTTTCTGTGTGTGTTTGTGGTTAACTGTCGTCCTTAAATGCTACTTTTCCTTTTCGATTTGTATATCTACTTTTGTGGTAAACACCGTATATTGGTATGAAAATAAAGAAACACGATTATGCGAAGATGAACTTGCATTTATTAATTAAATGTTCAAATGAATGACCCCATACAATATTAATATAAAAAAAACGGATAATAAATGTATGTTGAATTTGGGTTTTACGTCGCACCATCACAAACAGGCTTTATGGCGCCAACAAGAATGAATGTGCCAGGCCAACTCTCCATTTACATCTAGATACAAATATGCACAATGGGCTTAGAACCTTCTCACCTGCAGAACTGCAAAAGTTTCTGCAAATTAAATTGTAAACATTCCATTTTCTTGAGCCACGATCCTTGTTTTCTGCCACCACTCAAGTAGCACCTGAAGCAATCCAGGGATCATGATGAAGGCCGTTAATGAACGTGGCAAAAATGATAAAATGAACATGAATTCGAGGTCATTGTACTAACCAGTGACCTTATTCTTGCCCGGAAACCGCATGGGGCATAACTGTATATAGATACATAAAAACAGATATATAAATACATGAAAAACTAGGTATATAAATACATGGAAAAATGTATATAACTACATGAAAAACAGGTATATATATACATGAAAAACAGGTATGTAAATACATGAAAAACAGGTATATAACTACATGAAAAACAGGTATATAAATATACTCAGTTGCAAAAGAAAGTGGACACTGAGTTTTGTTCAGATTTAATTGCATAAAGCTTTTTTAGAATTAAATTGACAAATTCCAAAATGAATATGCCATGATTGGTACCAAAGTTTGTATCATACCATTGCCAATAGCATGTTGTCATTTGTTTTTCAATAGGTCGAATCATTAAGGGGCTGTCGCTGGATAAAGAGGAATACGGTGTAAAGTAAAAGTTTCAAAGTGTCCAGTTTCTTTTGCTAATGAGAATACATGGAAAACAGGTATATAAATACATGAAAACAGGTATATAACTACATGAAAAACAGGCATATAAATACATGACAAACAGATATATAACTACATGAAAAGCAGGTATATAAATACAATATTCAAATAATTAGCATGATTAGTTAGTAAAACCGTCAAAACAATGCACTACGCTAGAAACGAGTACCCAGTGGCCTATTTTGCCACTGACCGTTCCATGGCGGTAACCCTATTGTCAACCCTTTTATGTTTGTGACGTCGTTTGCATTTATTATTGCTTTTGTCTGTTTGCGAGTTTGTTTCTGTGTTTTGTGGTTGACTGTCCTCCTTCAATGCTACTTTCCCTGTCCGATCTTTTAATATTTATTTTCACCAGTATTTCAATTTCGACTTTACTATGCTTTCCTCTTTGATTGTGCAATGACGGAACAGATTGTGGACCCTATGATGACGTCTGCCTAAAAGTAGATATAAAAATCGAACAGGAAATGTAGCATTTAAGGACCACAGTCGACCAAAATCACGCATATAAACAAAATCCTCAAAGGGCTGTAGCGTCTGTTGCTTGTATTAAATCTTGTCTGGTCGTACCCTTTATGGTTTATTCTCTTGTTGCTCTGGCTGCTGCCAAAAGTGTTGTTTGTTTATATGCGTACTTTTGGTTGAATGTGGTCCTACATTTCCTGTTCGACTTTTATATTCACGTTTGCATAAACGTCGCTAATTGCCGCTCCATTAACGCGTCCTCATTATAAAAATCTACGACAATTTAACGAACGATATAACGTCCCAAACTTCAACATTTCAATTCAGTTAACCCTATGTACATAAATATAGAGTCTATATGTCTATATATAGAATATAAATACGTGCTAAATAAGGCATACAATGTGTGATACTGTTTATACCAAGAACGTCTAAATATGTATATAAACTTGTAATTAAGTATGTTATTAAATGACACTTGTATATTTAACAGCTGATTATATATTTAATATAATGATTTTTGTTTGTTATATGAGCAAAGATTATAATACACAACAAAACAATATTTTTTTCTAGAAGCACAGAGCTGACTATTATCATACTCTTTTTAATTAAAAAATGCGCAAACGGCTAAAATCAAAACGGTGCAATATCATTATGTTTTACAAATATGTTTGTTAGAAACCATATAGTACCTTACAACGCAATGCTAGTATAAACATATTGGCTTTAAACGCATTTTTTATTTAAAATGTTGTCTGAGAATTTGCGAATTGAATGCTGTCTAATATATTGACTTAGAATGCAATGCTTATCTAAACGTGTTGACCTAAAACGTAGTCCATGTTCTTGACGTTGTGTGACATGCTATTGTAGTATGAAAAACGTGTATTTTACATTCTCTAAATACCTTCCTAAGCAATGTTTCGCACTTCCCGTTGCGACATCGAATAAGCTAACCTTCAGGGCCGTGTTTTATTAAACATCTTACGATGAGTCTCACATTTTTAAAATCGTTCACTTTTTTCACCTAAGCATTCAATGTAGACAATTATGTGTGCACGTAGTGCAGACATATTACATGTATAAGAAATTAAAATAAAATAAGGTTTATTCGAAAATTGTAATTTATAGTTCAGCATTTAAGAAATTGATTTACGATCAAAATGGTAGTAAGTTATTTCATAAAACGGGGCCCTGATCCTTAAATTCGTGTACGTCTTAGAAATACGTAAGCTACTTTTCGTTAACATAAACTATATCTAGTTTAGGGTCATCTTAATAAGAAGCAAAATGGATTCATCACTTTTCAATGAATATCCTGCTTTTTGTACATAAACGAAATCGGACATTTACTGTTTTATTCAAGTCTTTATATCAACTCAACTTCTTCATAATCATGCACGTGTCTTTTCTTGGAATGTTGTGCACTTTCCGATAAATCAGTGGATTCACAATCTGTATTAATTTTCTTTGATTCGTCGTTAATATTGCTGTCTGCCACTTCTGTATATTCACTTTCTCTTCTGATAGTGTTGACCTTGTCTTTCGCAGTAACATGTTCACCTTCGTCAGATAAACTTAACATTTCACATTCGTCATATATGGCGCATTCGTTTACTTCTAAATCGACCGCTGATCTTGCATCTCCTTCTTTTATATGTCCTTCAATTTCGATATCTAAATCTGATAAATTGCATTCATCGTAAATGTCTTCAGTATTTTCAGGTATAATCTCAGGATCTTCAATTTCACAAAACGCATACTCTTCTTCTGCTGAACCCGGCTCTGTGTTATTAGTTGTATCCTCATCTATCGTTATACCATCGACTTTATCAGTTATATCACTACGGCTAGTTATGCTTGCAGATCTACTCATGGACCTTTCCAAGTTTACTCTAGTGTGGCTATTTTCGGTTTCTATGGCTTTACCCTCCAAGCGCTGATGTTGTTTTGATACATTGTGTGAACATGCATTGTCATTATCATCGAAGGCAGACTCTTTGTCTTTGATTAACTGCTTTACTTCAGCTAAAGTGCAGTATCCTTTTACCTTTATGGTTGCTTTGTTTTTATTATGCGCATGGTTAACTACATCGTAATCTTCCTCATCAGTGCTTTCGTTCTGTTTTAGTTTTCTTACTTGCTCGAATGTGTTGTAGTCTTCAGATGGTGCAACAATTTTATGTTTGAAATTCAACTTGTTGTAAATTTCTATTTTCTGACTTTTGATGCCATCTTCTTCCTCTTCAGTTTGTTTATAGTCATTTTCAACTGATTTTTCGTGCGTGTTGTCATGGGATGTGTTCGGACACTCTGTAACCGTTGACGCTACTAGGATTTCATTTTCTTTTGGTAAGTTTACGTCATTTTGCCTTTTATTCTCTCCGACTGCGGTGTTCATTTCTCCAAATAAGTGTTCATCGGCAGGCTCTGCAGAATAAAACGTGTATTTGTTTTTATCGAATTAATGTCGTGAATTGAAGTATATATAGAGAATAATATGTACAACATGTCTACTACACATGCCTTCAATATACTATTGCGTCTTGTTGCGCCTCAAGTCCGAGAGAAAATCATTTACTTTTGGGGTGGAGCTTAAACAAAGTTCATTTTATTCGTTTGATAAACTTTGAGTATATCAGTCTGCTATCAACGATAAAATACATGTTTTTGTTGCCGGTTTAGCTCTATGCATAGCGTACTTGTTTCTCACAATGCATCGCGGGTTATATACCGTACAGAGAAGTATACAAGATATTACGTTGGTCGCAAAATCGGATTTTCTCCGTGTCCTTCGGTTTCCTCCCACAGTAATAAGACCATCACATACTACCAACTGAGAGGACTATTAAAAAGCCCTCACGAGCTTTTGGTAATTGTTATATTTACCTCCATACTTTAAATAAATATTTTATTTTTTAAAAAATAGTAATGTAAATATGTTGTTCATCATTGCTTCTTCCAACTGTTTTGACTTTTTATGATATGCCTATTCGAATGGATGTGAACTGAATGAAAACAACTAAACATCTTATTTTGCTTGTTGAAACATTTTTTGTACACATAATACGTTTTATACAATGATGTTGTCTTTGGGCAACCGCATATGTCAACGGGGTTTTAAAAGTTCATTTTCTCTTAATTAGAATCTACGTGCCAACACTAATACTAATCGGAAATGGTTTAACAACTTTCTTCAAATCAGAATTTACAACATAACATAACATAACATACATAATCAGAATTTACCGAGTTTATACAATTGAGACAACCACCCTATTGTATACACACACATGCTGCCATTAAACGCAACTGTACCGTCTCGTGTGTTTCATTATAGCGTCATGTATGACGTATGAACAACCAACCATAATACAGCTTTGGAGTAGCATGTTATTTGAGTGGATCATTTTAACCCGTAACTCTCTAAGCACGACTGTAGTAGCGTCCATTGTAAAACCAGCTTGGTCTGCGATTAAGTAACTCGCAGGCTGATCAGAGTTTACACTGTCCGGCTGCTGATCAGTCATTTTCCACGAAACGCCCTGTTGTCACATAAATGGAATGGTCTTAATTCAAAGAAAGAACAGTCCATTATATATATGTAGCGGGTTAGGGGTTAACATTACCTTCCGTAACTCGTGCTTTTCAATATCAAGTTTAAAGTATCGTGCACATTTTTTTATGGACATGTATGAAAATACGTACCGTAATTAGGATTGTCTAAGACAACTGATGAGCTGGGAGATTCGCTGTAAAATAAATATAGAAATATTTGACTAATTTATTTATCTTAAACTGAACAATCATCAGATCATCATTAAAATAATACTTATACCCATCACTCCACATATCTTTCAAGTTGATATTGCGGACATCTTATTGCAATATTCAAATCATCTGTCTTGAAAAGATGTCAATTTTGAAAAGGAAATTGAAAAAATGAACCTTAAGATAAAAGACAGGCGTTACATAAGGACATAAATGCAAAATTGGCAAATTGTTTACGGGAGATAACTAGACATTGCTTCAGCTAGTAGATAATATCGACTCGCCCTGTATAGCATAGCATACAATTATGTATCACATAACGTCCCGTGTTAGCAGTGTCGAACACCCATTTAATATTCTATTGTATGACACACGTGTAATACAACCTGGAACGATTTTGATTGGTTAAGTTAAACCTGTAACACTACGCAAGTTTATTAACTGAAACTATTTTACTAAAATAATTCATAACTCGTTTCATAAATCTTATATGAAATGGGAACTCGTTTAAGATTCCCTATGTATGAATGAATGAATATTTGCACAATACCTGCAAACATATTCCAAATAAAGTTTCTAAAATGTTATGAAAGTATGACAGACACATATTTTCAAAACCTAAGTGATATGTTGTGAAACACTCAAGCAACAGTCGTCTTAATAATATAAACGAAAAATGCAAATGCCGTCCGTATCAACTAGTACATAATATATATCATTATTATTCGGACGGTTAATTTTCTAAATATAAATGTATATTGTTATTATATACTATATCATGTAAATACTAAACAAAATACATTGTATTTTTTTGTAAATTCCCTACTTACAAAATTGACATCAAATTCGTCAAAAATGTTTACACTGTATGTGACTGTTGTGTGTCGTTCGTTTCCTGATAAAGGCTTAAAAGTTCGAAAGTTAGAAAATGCCCTGTTCAGTTCATAATTATCTCAAATTATACGTTATATTTATATATGAAATATGCCATTTAATGAAACAAATCAATTGCTTACATTTCTTGCGGTGGAGCTTTTTTCCTTTTGCGTAAAAGTGTACAACTGACAACTATGAAGGTAAGTATTCCAACACTGCATGCTATTGCTGCTATTGTGTAGGTCGAGTCTTCTCCAGTGGATCTATGGTCTGGGTTACGTTGTTCTAATTTCTCTATCGAAATACATAAATTATGTAGGTCAGTGTCAGGATTTAATTTGGAAATTTATGATAATGTCGTGTTTAGATATCGACGTATTTTATAAATGTTCATCTCAATATGTTGTTGATTTTCTCTTATAATAAGGATTTTCTATTCTTGAAAGGATGCAATTACATTTGCTAACATTTAAATTGGTATAATGTTTCATTGGAAAACAAGAAACAAGAACGAAACTAGATCTAATAATAAAAGTGTTTTAAGGATTAACTTCTTATGTGACCGAAAGATGGGGGTATACATAAAACAATTGAATGTAATTTAATTGAATGTTGTTTAACGGCTCATCAACACGGTATAGGTTATTTAGAGCCGCCCCAGAGAGAGGGGAAGAATAGGAATCCGGGAGCCGTGCCCTACTCTTATTATCGAATAGATTCCTATGAGTCTTCAACGTGCTCGGAGGATAGACCGATACACGGGACCGCCCGGTGTACGTCCCCATCTGACGGACGAGGCTAAGGGAAGGAAGCAAGAACACACCGACGAAACTCAGTGGCACAACGGAGGAAAACTTTTTTTAAACTACACCAAGAAGGATTATTATAGTTATTATTATTATTATAAACATGTTTTCTAGATTTTGGAAACATCCAAATTAATTAGTCCGGAAACTAAATGACATGCATGCCTTTCAGTCTCTAAATATTCCAAGATCTACGTCACATAAAGCTCAAAATATCCATTATAATTGACACTCCCACCCGCATCCTCGTAAATGCAGGATATAAAAGTCGATCAGAAAATACCACAGTCAGCCACAAGCACGCACATAAATAAACAACAACAACAAAGATGAATAAAAGGCAAAATATGACATCACAAAGATAAAATGGTTGACAATAGGGCTACCGCGTTGAAACGGTCAGTGGCAAAAAAGTAAAGTCAACGACAACTGTCAATAAAGTCAATGATTTCTCAAGATTTTTGGCAATAACATGACCCGTTCAATATGTCACATGATGTCGCATTGTCACGATCACACGAACAGTTACTGCCGCAGTGTTCACCAAATGTCCATTTATCGCATTGTGTAACTATAAATGACGTAAATTTTCAGCTCTGCATTTTCTAAATTTGATAAAAACAGATTTGTTTGATAGAAAATGTTGATTTCACAAGAGCTAACACCCGTTTATAAAGCTTAAATATCATTTCGTTTGTTTTGAAAGACATATCCAGGTGATGCGATGCCCAAATTCATGAATATGTATGATATAAATGCTGTTCTTCCGCTATTCTCCCAAAATATCTGTCAAAAGTTAACAAATTATTTGTTTTGGTCTTCGCGACATCTGAGATATGGATATATTTCGCTAGAAAAGAAGATCATGTGGCCAAATGTCACAGGGATAGAAAAATGCGCAAGCAGACCAGGGCTCGAACCCGTGACCTTCGGACTACCATACCGAATGTACTTCAAGGTCTCACTAAACAGTTATTTCCCTTGCCAGTCACGGTAGGAACTTTCTGACGTTTAAAAAAAAGATCTGTGTTCTTCGGTTCCTGTTTATTTCTTAAAATGGGCAAATAGTTTCTCTTTTTTTGTTGCAGGTGACAATAATGGGACAAGTTCATGATTTCATACAGGTTTGGATATGCCTGAATGTTTCTGAGCCCAGATCTGAGAATCTCATACCGGGTAGTGATACACTTGAAAATGAAAGTGAAATGGACAAATTCAAGAGGGTCTCTTCAAATTATTGATATTTAAAAAAAAAGCAAATTGGTCAACCGCGTGTTATTTGTTGGATAATTCGAGCAACAGACGTCAAGTTTTATAAATAAAATATTTTTAAGAAAATTCAGGAAGTTCTACAGTGGTCCAGAGGGGTACATATGTAGAGCAATGTAAAACTAACTGTGTTGTGAGACGTAAACGGCCGAACAATGCAACATCAATCTAGCTGTTAAGATATCTATGAAGCGTGACATACTCCCCATACATATTGAAATTCGTCCTCGAATTTAATGGGTACAGAGAATCATTTGCATGTTTCTCGGAGTTTACTTAGTCACGGTCCTGCCGTGTAATCACACTGACAAGATTTTTTTCAGTTCTTCTTTTTGAATCCAGCATTACTTAGTCTCTACATACCAAGTGTCATGTCTTAACTATGTATTTCAATTTTAAAGTTCTTATTATGTCGGCTGCAAACCTGAAAGTAAAATAATACTAGGCTCTTAGCATGTGCATTTGAATAAGAAAGTTATGGATTCGTGATAAAACGCAAATTTAAAGGATAGTTTAACTGCAATTTACTTAGAAGGTACCTGCAACAGGTGTATATAAAGTAAGTGTTATTTACTATTATCGCATATCCTGCCTGTCCATCCCGTAAGACAATGACACTCCCCTGTGGTTGCATCACAAGTATCGTTACTGTGACTGCTGTTGCACATACATCGCATCTTACAATCCATTCCATATGTTCCAGGATCACATGCTGTGGGTAATATACGTGCGCATTCAGAAAAGATATGTGGACAGAACAAACCAATGTTTAATATATCATAAATTAGTTTCGCCTCGTCTCGTGTAGGAAATTATACTTTAGTAGTTCCAGAAGTGTTATCTTCAATTCGCTCACTATTACATTCTTGTTTTAATAAAAATGTATTGCTTAAAAATTACTCTGTTTAATGCTACAAAAGGAATGCATAGAGGAGTTATCTTAATTTGCCTGACGTGGTGTAACTTGATCATAATGCATTAACAAATATGTGTTAAAGCGGACGAATATTTACAGGTTATTATATTTGTATTGGGATATATGCACGACTTCGTCCGCGTAACAATATTGCGCGACTTTAAGAGAGCAACATGTATAGTTAGGCAGAAGAACGAGTGCATATATCCCAATACAAATCTAGTAACCTTTGTATTAAATACAAAGTTTTAATATATTCACGAATAATTAGAATAAAACAATAGGTTTCAACATTTAATTTTCATCAGATATATGTGTTTGAAACAACAATATTGTCATTACATCGTGGGAATTTTCTTTTACATCACGTGGCATACTTACTTTGACATAAACAGAACATTGCACCAATAGCGAACGAGTATACATTACACACCCAATATGACTTTACTACACGTATGAGTGAATATTGACGTTTCCTGTTACATTGAAAGTAAACGGAGCTTTTGAATGCATATGCAATACGTTACTTATATATACTCACTGTCAATAACAACGCACAACTAAACAAATCCTTTGTTGGAATTTGAGGCATTTTGGACATAGTGCGATATAATCCATCTAATGAGGTGGTGGAGTGGCATTTTCTCATTTCTTACGTGCATGTCTAGATTTAGTGCATTTCACATTGGTTTTACGAAATATATGTGCATTTCCGATTTTCTTCAGTTACATCGCACAAAGAAATCTTTTTCTCAAAAACATTCATGGCATAATACTATAAGACGCTAAACAATAAGAAAAGCCAGTAAAACCAAATGGATTCCGAGACAGGTCAACGCAGCTTGGAATTTAGTGGAACAGTTTTCTTTTCATGAATATCCATTGTAAACAATGTTAAATGACAAGCTAAACACCTCGGCAACTGCTTGTCATAAGGCCTATCAATAAACATGTGAGACAAGTGAAGTATCAAGGTTTAATTTTAAAAAATAGAAGCTATTGTTTCAGCAGTTTTAATCCAAATGCTTTGCGAATAATTCAACAGCATAAAGATATGGAGTTAATGGTGCATTTTCATTGACCGTCAGTATATAAGCAATCGGATTAATTCTGTTAATCAACTTACGTTTACCCTTCTTATCCACTTCTATGTAAAATATTGTATATGTAAGTCAGATACTAGAATTTGTCATTTCCATACCCTAGTTTACGAATGCATAAGCGAATAGTATTTCCGGCGGAGCTTTTTAACTACACGTGTGTCTATACAACTATTTTGTATATCAATATAGTGTAAACTGAAAATGGAAGACTGAATTTTAAATATTTGTGCGTAAAGTGAAACTACGTATCCTTCATAACAAAAACACAACAACATGATTATCATTTATAACAAAGAAATAGAAATAGTATTGTTTTGGCACATTTTTATTATTTGCCATTTTGTCGTTTATTACTGTCAATTAGGTGCTGTACTGTCGTTTAGATAGCATTAATGATATAAATAGCACCAGAGAAACTTATACAACATTTTGTGGACCGAGTATTAACTTTCATACCACATCCAACCCCTTTTCCAAGAAGCGAAAACGGGGTTGGCTGTGGTATGAAATAAAACCTTGATTTCTGCTTAATAGTTTGCATATCGTAAAATTAAAACATTTAATAGGTCATCGCATTTTTTTATGTGTTTTATTGCCAAAATATCCGTTATAAAATCCTGGTAATATAAGCTTTCCCATCGCTTAATGGAATTAAGGCAGGACCACGTAATGAATATTGCCGTAATCCGTAACGTTAAATGTGGCCTAATTTAACACGAATGAACACAATCAAGCGTAATCATCAAACACATCTTTATTTGTGCAAGATCTACCTTCTGTACAGTTGTCTCCCTTATTTCCCAAGCAGATACATGTCCCATTTACTGGATCACAATATTTAGTGCTAGTACAGTGGGAACAATTCTCTGCGCAATCTTTGCCGTGGGTGCCGAGTGGGCAATCTGAAACACGACAGCAATTATATTGGTATATATTGCTATTATTTCAATTCATTTAAAATATGTATAGTTGACACAATACAGAGCTTCGGAGAAGACACAAACATTACATATATATGAACATAATATCAGTTATAATGTATTGAACTTTGAGCTACTAATCTGATTTTAATGCGCAACACATTGTCTTGTTGATAAACATAGTTAAATTTAATACCATCCTAAATTGTATACAGAGTGGACAGGATCTTTTTTACAGACGGAGATACGGCTATATCGGAAAAACAGTAGGTAAAAGATCAAAGATGAAATGTAGGAATCACAGAACACGATCAACCAAACAGATTCAAACCAAACAACAATTTTAATGGAAAATAGAAAAAGGGTATGCAATACCTCAAACATAAAAGGGTTGATAATATGAGTACCGTCTAGGAACGGCCATGGCAATACTGCCGACAAGGCTTTAAACTAGGTTCTAGGGTGCACTAAACCTCATTTTTTTACCAGATTGTCATCCTACCTAAACTGAACAGTGTAAATAAATATTTCATGCACACCAGATAAGGTTATCCTCGTTTTACATGGGAGATGGAAAGTCTTATCCTAATGGGTAAAGATAAACGTCACTCGCGCACCAATATCCGGTATGCAGGAAAACATGCAAAACGTTAGTAGCTGGCGGCGTCAACGCACAACATGTCTCTGATATGCAAGAAAAAGAATCTATCATGTTATTCGGTTCAAATAGGGAATTCCAACACTCGGTATACGTGTTGTAATCGCAACCTCGGCAGAGCCTTGGTTCCGATAAAAACACATACCTCGGGTTAAAAATCCTATCTTCACGGGATACCCATGAAATATTCTTATAATCCCTGCCCGGTAATAACCTCTAACAATCAATGGTGAGTCATTGTCAGATTTCGACTGACCACAATACGAGGAATTATCTGGTTTAATTATTTG
The DNA here is from genome assembly GCA_037043455.1 of Cyrtodaria siliqua. Lineage (NCBI taxonomy): Eukaryota > Metazoa > Mollusca > Bivalvia > Adapedonta > Hiatellidae > Cyrtodaria > Cyrtodaria siliqua. The sequence goes on along the minus strand of JAWPHD010006630.1, from coordinate 112,328 downwards.
GATGTTTAGTGGAATTTAATCCGAATACAGTGAATGATCGCTAGTCTACAAATATTTAAATCAGCTTTAAATGCAAATCTAACTAAACATTCGTCATGCTGCTTTATTTGTAACCGCCACGAACAATGTGTACACATTTGTCTTAGTTTCAAATACATTTCACTTAATGTCAACTTTTTCAGAAGATTTGTTGTTGCCATTCAGAACTGTACTTGTAGAAAAACAGAAATAAATCATCAATAGTTAACCGTTTGTTCAACATATACACCATTGTTTAACCAATACGTTTATGACCAATACATTAAATAAGTTATATAGCATAACGTAATGTACGAGCGTATACCAAATGTAATAAAATATTGTTTAAACTATAACTGGATAGCATACCTTCGTCACAGTTTCCAAAGGATCAAGGATGGCATTTGCATTGACCTAATTCCTTCGTAAAGTTATATGAGTGATCTCTAGAACACGTACAATTGTGAGAACAATCTTTTCCATACGTCCAAGCGGGACACTCTGGAACATTATTTGATTATTATTGTAGACAAACAAAACTATTATAGACAAACAAAACTGTGATTATAGACCATGCCAGTCAGATATTATAATCATCTCAATCATAGCCTCGATCACTGGGCCTGCTTCTGATTTCTTCGCTACATTATGCTACGCGGGATTTAGAACCAAGGTCTGGGGGAAAATCGGAAGTTTGAAATCTCGGCCAACCCCTCCCTGTGTGAGAGATTTTGGCGAGATTTTGACAGATTCAATGAGACTTTCAAAAAATACTTATTTTCAAGTTAATTAAAAGTTTAGTCTTAATTTTTCATCCAAAAGTACAACCAAAAATAAAATAAATACTGAAAAGGTGATCCCTTGGAAGCAACGAACACAAATAAGAGAGAAACGTAGCAGACTCGATTTTAAAGTCGACGTTTGCATGACGTTAACAAGTTTATTTAAAACATGACGTCATGCAATCGTCGACTTCATGCGTGTGGAAAAAAAAACACGCTCAATAAAATTGACTAGATTTATTTGGTCTAATCTCTCTAGGCCGACATCTGCAAGTAAGACATTTACCTGATACTGTCTTGGCAATTCGAAACAATCTCAATCAATTCCAAGGAACATGAACATTACTTCAATATGGGTGTAGTATGACTGTAGGAACTGTTATGTTTAAACTTCGTGTCACATCGATGACATTTGCTTTATGCATTCAGAAATAATGATCACTATTGAGATAATGCATTTCATTTTACAAAAACAAATCGACAGTGGAAACAAAATGCCGGGATATCAAATATTAAAATAGTTCGACCAAACGCATCCGCATTAAAGTACAGATAAAGTGAGTTACGATAATATAGGTGACTAGTGAAATACTTTATTTTATGTACAATTATGAAAGCGATTCTTTGTTCCTGTTTATATATTTGTATACACCTCCACAAGGCTTTAATACATGTATGTACATTAAACTATTAACACAATTACACAAGAATGTAGCCTAGCCGCTATTTATCATATGGTAGGTTTATTGAAACGTTATTATGACCATAATAGTATTTATAATGTCAATTAAATAAACACTGTTGTTATGTCTGTTTTTTTATATTTTAACGGGAGTACAATACGCTTTTTGTGGGGGTCTAGGGGACCTACTTAAAATGGACAACTAGTGATATTTTCTATTCTGAAGGGCCTAAAAAGATTATTGAATTAGAATAAAAAATACAATTTATTGATAAGAAATTTTTTCAACAGTTGTATGTACTGCATTATGATTAATTTAAGCATTTTAGCCCGATTCAGTCAAAATTCGATAATACATTTTAAAACTTGAACAACAAGATGTTAATATCAACTTTTGACTGGTATGCCATTTTCATCATGAAATGAAACTATACTGAGGGTAAAAAGTTTAGCAAGTGTTTTTTTAGATGAAATAATACTGTATACAAGATATAGTGACATTTTGGGACTTTACGGGATTGACCCCTATGTTCATTTATTCGTTACGTCATTAAGATGTTCGACTGTTATTGATGTGTGTTTAATAAAATATTGTGTCTATGGCAGTAGTTTCTTGATTTTACAACCAAAAATGTATTATTTCCCGGGTGCAACAAAAACTTGCTAAACTTTTTTCCCTCGGTATATTTTAATATGTAAATTGTTCTTGATGTAACGATTACTGTTTACGTATTCCGTATGCTGCCGTGGCGTCTCCATATAACTACATATAAATAAAGAAGGAGATAGAAAAGTTTTGCGCTGAGCCCTCGATATGACGGTCAATTGTTTATGGTGGAGGCAGACCAACCACATTTCCTGGGCAAAATCAGTACTGTACACCTCCCGCTATCCGTAAGAATCGACACTTCCACAATTACAAGTCGAGCGTCCAGTGGATTCGAAAACGCAGCGGTGAGAGACGAAGGTTAACAACGCAACGTCGTTAACCATTTGGCCGAGGAGACGCCACGTCAGCCCTCGATATATAACCTTACATGTGTTGAAATGACGTAAAACACCAAACACATACACCGTATGCTGCCACTTACCTGTATTACATGATTTTCCAGTCCATCATGGCTTACAGGTACAGTTGCCATTAACTGGGCTGCATGTTTGAGTCACGTTGCAATTACAACTGTTATTACAGTTAATCCCAAAGGTTTGGTTCATACATTCTGTCAAGTATAAATAAAAGCGATACATGGAGGATCTTACATGATTACTCATTCATTATTAATTTATTAAACGAGTTGGCAAAATGATATAATGCGAGGCTCTTGCCCAGCATTATATCATTTTTGCTAAGGAGTTTAATAAATTCAATAATGAATGAGAATGAATGTTAGATTCTATTTATTACATAACTTATAACGATACATTATGTCGGAAAACGTACATTAACGTGACGTCAATGACGTCATTAGCGTTATGTTATACTACTATTGGTATATCGAAATATTGAATGTGTTATTACACTCCCACACCGCATGTTATGTGATAATATATTTAATTTAATACAAACATTTATATTGTTAGTATGAGGGAATTTTAAAGTTTTAGGCGAGTTGCTTTTTACTTTTCAGACAAAATTCAGTTTTCAAAATCGGTTAAGGAATAAAGATTTCAAGTGAAAGATGTTGCTGATAGGGTATTTTCAATGCAAAATTCGGCTGTATCAAAAATTTGTAAAATATATTTTTTTAACATTTGTATCCAAAAGCTGTTTTATTATGAAGAAAACATGTAAATTAAGACATCCTGAAAGTTTTATAGCAAATATTAAGGCTAACTTAAACTATTTGAGATGTCCTAATTTCTGCTGTCTCAGCAACAAGAAATTTACATGGGAAAAGCCCCATCAAAAAATCATTTAGACTGTAAAATATTTAGTTTCAACCGATTTTCAAAACTAATATGTTTTAATTACCACTAACATAATGATATATAATGTATGTACGTCTTATTAAAATTGCTCATGTAAATTCTGAAAAACTTGTGTCTGAAACAACGACCCGAACAATAAGGACATATTGCAAAGTAGCATGCACGTATTTAAGGGCTTCTAGCATGTCTAAGATACTAACTATAAAGCTATGTACATGTATTTGATGTAACATTCATTTAATCCAATTCCTCTAGATTATAGATCAACACTATATATGAATGACGGATTGATAAGTAAATGTGTCACTAGACAGTATAGTACCTGTTTCACAAAACTGTCCCGTCCATCCAGGCTCTGTACACACACACCCCGTACTCCTGTTACATGTCGCATTGTTCTTACACTCACAAGTCAGATCACAGTTCTCTCCGTATTTTCCATATTTGCATTCTGTAATAGGTATACTTAATATTAGGTATATTTTATTTTTCTATATTGTCAATCTTTGCTTCTACCTTTTGTTTGTTTTGCATGCGTGTTTTTGGCGGATTGTGTTCTGTGATTGCCACATTTCTTCTTCGACTTTTTTTCCTTTTTTTGGAATGCAATTTGAAATGATTCGTTATCTCAGTTCGGTAATCCAATAGTTACAAACGGAATCACAGGTGTGTTTATCTTGTCACCGTTTGCTAAATGAATAGGACTAAACATGAATGTTGTACTTTTAACAGGAATAATATCTCTATATTGTGGCTTTAAAGCAGAATATCGCTTAAAGATGATTGTCCACCCTTTTCGTAGTATTATCAATTAACAAATTTAACTTTTAAACATCATATAAACATTTCTTGATAGTCTCGGAGAGAAATATATATATTGAAAACCGCTAGTTGAAAGTTGTATGTAAAAATAAGTATTATTTGCATGATGTAGATACTACTTTTACCACTGCGTGACTGCACGGGGAAATGAGGTAAATCTAAATTGTAAAACTGCAAAACTATTGCCAGATAATTGATTAATACATTTACGTGTGTATTAATTTACTTGTTCAAAGTTTTCTACGTCATCAAATAAAATCTTATTCTCGCTTTTCACAGATATTGCAATGTGTGAATTGTAAATATCTATTGTTGTGTATTGATTTCGATTTAAATAAACATAAACATGTTCATGAAACAAAACATGGCCGGAGAACAGTAAGCTGATGCTAGGGGCGTGGAAGATGTTGCAATTATGACTATAACAGGTTCAATAAAACAGAGACTGTCACTTGTCTCTCTTGTTTGTCTTTGTTGCTTTTAATGAATTCCCTTTTCAGTATTATATCTGACATCATCTTTATACATAGGAGTATATAGCCTAACAAAATATTTATTTAACGGAGTGTTTTCAAATTACCGGAATAAACGACAGTTTTTAGGACTTTGAATAGGCTATATTTGTAATATGATAATTTGCATTCTGTATAATTTGCTCTAATTCGACGTGTGGCCTTGAAAATGATAACGATCTTATATTATTAATTAAACGTTCAGTTCAAGCAAATTAGATTTAAAAAAAATAGAAAACATCGTCCTGTAGAAGCTACAACGACCACCACCCCACCCCCCAACGCAATGGCGCCGTGGGTCCGCACTGTATCACAAAGAGTAAATTAAATATACGATGAAACGAACAATACACAACACAAATAGTGATGAAAACAAGGTTACCGAATTGGAACGGTCAGTAGGCGATATGGCCCACAGGTTAGCTTAAAATGAGTTTTGTGTACACAACCAGTGTCTTCAGTGCCCAAATTGACAAGACAGTGTAAACAGGTATATCCATCAAAAGGAAATCTCTAAACAAAAATAAAGACCACATCCAGAACAACTAACAACCGATACACGTATATGTTGAAAAAATATATAAAACATACATTATTAGAAACACCTCAGGATGTAACCAGTATTGTACTGAACAAACACAGCAGTTGCAAGCAAAGAGAAAACTAATCTAGGATATGACCAGAAAACATGAAGTACGAACCAACCCCGATTTCATGGTACCAATCATAGAGTCCCACGAGGTTGTCCGGTAATCACACAAGCCACATACCGTTTACCATACAGCATATATATAGCATTAAGTATGAGGGAATTTCCCATCATTACATGTCAATCTACAATTCTATGTCTTAATGTAAAGGTAACGCATGGCTAGGATGCCAAGAGGTTTGCTTTTCTAATTCGCGCATACAGCTTAACCGTTTTTATACCCACCTTCTGTGCAGTTCAATCCTTGCCATCCGGGTCTGCACGTGCACTTTCCGCTTCTACTATCACAGTTTGAGTAAGCATTTGTAGGACATCAACAGTTGTGCGTGCAATTGGGGCCGAACATGCCATCTGGACAACCTAATGTTTTATGGAAAAAAGAGCAAATCAGTATTAAAGCTCTTCTTGGATGATTAAAAGTATTATAGTTTTAATTATTGTCCATTACTTTTGTTGGCATATTAAAAAATGTCAAAACACGGTTATATATAGTTATATACGTAAACGCACTAATAGATTATATTGGTGTTACATTTTACTGTTAAAGTAATTTATAATAACAAGTGCATATTTTGAAATTGAAGGATATTAATTAACAATTGCAAACATTGATTGTCTCAAAAATCCTAAACATGGTGTATAGTGTTCAATTAAAATCACGAGGGTGGAAATCAAAACTCACACTTCTTAGTACCGGTTAAGTCCAACCGTTTTACTGTTCCTAGGAAATCATCCCGAGGTCATGCTATTTCAGCAAGACAGGCCATACTCAGCTAGAGTTACAAGTTAAGTTATCTTCCTGAAATAACCTGACGTCGGGATGATTTCCTAGGAACGATATATAACGTTATAGGTGATTTTTAAACTTGGCTTCGCTTTTATCCGTATTAAAATTATGATACACCTTATCAGTGTTTAAATATACTTATCTATCTCTTACACATCTAAATTAAGGATATCCAAAGTAATGTATAGCATTAGAATTAATGGAAGTTATGACATACCTGAGAGGCATGTACCATTTTCATCCTTTGTATAACCATGGCAACATGTCACTTTGATGGTTTTTAACTCATATGTCTTATTCGCATATTCCGTTAAATACTGGATACTGTACAATACAAAGTTTGATTTAAAATATGTGCTCAAGATGCAGCGTCTTGTGTAAGATGGTATTTTTTCTGTGTCTTACTTTGAGATCACATGAATAAAGACCAAATATAAGTGTGTGTGTATGTGTGTGTGTGTGTGTGTGTGTGTGCGTGTGCGTGCGTGCGTGTGTGCGTGCGTGTGCATGTGTATATATGTGTGTGTTTCAGCTCATCTGTAAGGGTTAAGCTTTTGTGAGTTTGATATTCTTTAAAAGCATTGAAATATAAAAAGGAAATTAATTTATGCCATAAATAGTAACCAGTTATTTAATAATCATATTTCTGTTCTGGTTGTGCTTTGAAGTAACTTAAATACAGTTTATTATTATTCATGGTGTAAATACAATAAACCCCCAGCGACCGTTTTGCCACTGACCGTTTCAAGGCGGTAGCCTTATTTTCAACACGTATGTGTTTGTGATGTCACATGTTTTTATGAACATTGTACTTGTTGTTTGTGATAATGCGTTTTTCTTTTTGATTGACTGTGTTCTGTGGAAGCTACACTTCATGTTCGACTTGTGTACCTACTGTTATCATCACAATGGTTGTAGCTTAGAACTACAGTGGAAATCATCACATATTTATTTTTATGATCTTACCTATATTTTGTTGCACAACTTTTTATCCACCATGGTACACAACATTGTTCAATAGCATTGCAGTCGCCAGACATCTTTATAGTGTTCGACTTTTGTATCGGTATCAATGCCGAACGCTGTTCCCTGCATAGGAAAAGGAAATCAACAAAGTAGCAGTAATTCATAGGAACTACAAATAATATGGCGTTTAACAGATGCTTCAAAACTGATTCAGTGCATGATATTGATTTTTATAGCTCTACCGTCCGAAGGCCAGAAAAACTTATGGGATGGCGAGTTGTCCGTCGTCAGACGTCCGTAGACCGTCATGGTCCGTCGTCGTACGTTGTCGTCGTTAACTTTTGCCTCCTTAACAAGATTGGGTCTTTACTTTTTATCGATTATTTCCACTTGACCAGATTATTGATATCAATAAAAGCTTAGACAACGGAGTTATGGCTCTTGATTTACTTAAATATGCTATATTTTGCCTCGTTAAGGCTTCATTTTTTATCTGATCTTAACCAGACTTTGTCAGATGGTTGAATCACTGAAACCTCACACAAGTATGAAAACCGGCCAGATCGGACCAATAACACCAGCGTTATGGTCCTTGATTTGGGGAAATAGCCCCTTGTTAATAACTTGAAAATAGTTGAGATCCCCACCCTATAACCTCTAACCATCACTGGTCCTGGGGTCTATCCCAAACCCTAGGGACATACCTTGAACACTGTTGAGATCCAACCCTAAAGCCATATATACACTTATTGGGCATGAACAACGGATACAACCATCCAAACAGCATCGACCCCGGGTCCCTCATTACTCCTGGGGACATGGGTCATAACTTGGAAACTGTTGACATTATCACCATATAACCATATACACTTACTGGGCATGAACAGACGGATATAACCATCCAACCATTATTGTCCCCTTATGTCCATTCCCACCCCTTGGGGCATAGCCCCTGGGTCATAACTTGGAAACTGTTGAGATCCCCACCCTATAACCATATATTTATACTTACTGGGTCTAAACACTTTAAGGCGGGTGCGGGTATTTGTAATGGCACGCAATCGACTGCGTGATCTCGTTCTATTATGAAATGTTAAGGTGATTTGACATTTTTTCATCTTTGCGATGACCATCAGGTGAGCTATTCAGGGCCATGTTGGTCCTGTGGTTTAGAGTATGAAAGCTTTGTTTTTGAATTCCACCAAATGTGTTCAGCCTGTAGAGCGATACAGGCCTTCTTGGGCCTCTTGTATTTGCAATAAGAAAAACACAAAAAATATAATAAGCATACTAATTATAATACTAATAATTTATTTTTGTTTGATGGATAACATATGTGTCAGTATATACCAATCTAAAATATTGTTCTCAACAAAGCATACATATTTTCATAAACCAAGTCCTTAAAACAATGCACTATTTACATATTTATGCAATCTAAATGTGTTGAATACAATTAAAAATATGTTAGGAACTTGCAAATAATGTAGTTATTATGTTTAAAAGCAATGATAAAGAATCTTAAATATGAGTTTTAAAATACCTGTGCATGTCAATTAATTTAAATGTAATATTCTGCTAAAACAGGAAAATCAAATAACTTGTAATGGTAAGTGCAATGGCAAGAACAGTAAAACAAGTATACGTACGAGAATATATGATACAATAGTTTATCAATTAAGATAGCAATACTATGTGTCATCATGCATTACCATTAATTTTAATTATTAATTATATTAATGTAAAGAAACTAACCCGCCAAATAACAGCAAAATTTCACTACAAAATCGTTTGACACAACTCTGCCAAAACTCTACCCATGTGTTCAGGTCATATAATAATTATAAATGTGCCAATTAAAACACCAGTGTTTGAATATGCGTAACATAAATTATGAGTTGGTAACTCTTAATTCGACGCTACAGTTTCGGGATTTGGCCTGGCTTTTTAAAGGCATTTACATTGTGTCGATAGAGTATGGATTCTCAAAATAATTTATATATATATAAATCGTCGTCAGTAGGTTTAGAAAAGGTGTACATATGTTGTTTAGTTTGGCTGTTGTTGGCGGGATAGCTGCTTTAAAAGGATTGTAGTCCGACATGCAACTTTATTATTGAGAGTTTTGAAAACACTTGGAAAAGGGTAAAATAATTATCAAAATCGGATAATAAACAAAACAAATGTGACCATTTAAATGTTCTGTTGAAACGGATATGGAAGCCGCCATTTTGAGAGCTATGACATCATAGTTCTAAATGACCATATATGGAATATTAATGAATATGATACTTCATCGATTTGCAGGAAAAAATAAAGAAACTGTATGAAAAACATGTATAATTAATGGCAATAATGCATTATATGAACAGAAAGGGATTTCGCATTAATTTTCAGTGATTTTCTGTGCTTTAAATGATATTTATTAATATATGATGAGTCAGAACTATGACGTCATAGTTCTACAAATGGCAATTCCCATATTCGTTTTTGAACTTCAAATGACCATATTTTAATTCTTTGTTAATTATCCGATTTTGATAAGTCTATCACCTTTTACCAAGACTCTATTAAAAGTACTCTCAATAATAAAGAGTGTTTGTCTGTGGGACTACAAAGGGTCTGTGGGACTTCATTCCTTTTAAAAAAAGTTATATCAAATAATGCGTGATTGTAAGTCGAGTGTTTACAAATTGTTTCTAATCTAATATAAACAATACATTTAAAATATAGCGTCCGTTAATTGAATTCGTGATAGTGTTAAATGTCACTTTAAAGCAATATTGTTTGCACACGAGTTATATTAATATTCCAAACATTGGTTTCAGAGAACATATGGATTTCGTCACAATGTATATTAACACAAAAAAAGCTACAGAGTCTATACTTTAACATGTGCTAACTCATGAATATTTATCAGTAACGGGTGACGTAGTTTTAATTCGACAAACATCCAAAATGTCTTTATATAGGCAAGAAATCCATTCGTAAAATATCACAGTTTTATCTATGCTTCGTATATGTTACATCGATAAATATACGGCTGCCGATATTTCATGAAAAAATAGTTGGCCCGATTCGGATTTGAACCGGGGATCTTACGCTTTTATTTGTTCTTTAATACATGACGATACATGTATATCTACTCGATCACAGCTATTTATTGGTACGTTTAGGCATTTCTAACACTAAATAGGCATTACGTAACAACTAGCAAAGGCAACCGCATAACATTATCAACCGCTAAATAAAATGTCGAGATAAAGCAGGCAACCGCATAACATTATCAACCGGCAGGCAACCGCACAACATTATCAACCGTTAAATAAAATGTTGAGATAAAGCAGGCAAACGCATAACATTATCAACCGCTAAATAAAATGTCGAGATAAAGCAGGCAACCGCATAACATTATCAACCGATGTCGAGATAAAGCAGACAACCGCATAACATTATCAACCGATGTCGAGATAAAGCAGGCAACCGCATAACATTATCAATCGCTAAATAAAATGTCGATATAAAGAAGGCATAACATTATCAACCGCTAAATAAAATGTCGAGATAAAACAGGCAATCGCATAACATTATCAACCCATGTCGAGATAAAGCAGGCAACCGCATAACATTGTCAATCGCTAAATAAAATGTCGAGATAAAGAAGGCAACCGCATAACATTATCAACTGCTAAATAAAATGTCGAGATAAAGCAGGCAACCGCATAACAATATCAACCGATGTCGAGGTAAAGCAGGCAACCGCATTACATTATCAATCGCTAAATAAAATGTCGAGATAAAGCAAGCAACAGCATAACATTATCAACCGATGTCGAGATAAAGCACGCAACCGCATAACATTATCAATCGCTAAATAAAATGTTGATATAAAGTAGGCAACCGCATAACATTATCAACTGCTAAATAAAATGTCGAGATAAAGCAGGCAACCGCATAACATTATCAACCGCTAAATAAATTTTTGAGATAAAACAGGCAACCTCATAACATTATCAACCGCTAAATAAAATGTCGAGATAAAGTTGTTTTGAAATGGTATCCTGTTTCAAATATGATTTAAAATAGTATTACACCGCACAAGATTAACTTCGATTTGCGACATGAAAGACTACTTAGAGATACATCTTGATGTGGCCTCAATTATGTATTGTAATAAGTACAAAGTATACCATACAGGTCAGTAGAACGACTAATGATAATTTAGAAGGTCGTACGTTCGAGTCCCGAGAGAGGCAAATAAGTTTTTCCTTTAAATTATAATGCTACCTCTGTACAGGTACGATATGCACTACTCGATGTCTCTAAAGTAGAGGAAATGAAATTACAAATAAAGACACTCCTACAAAACAAAATTGCGGTTTAAATATAGCGTCTGTAGCTTTAAAGAAATGAAATTAATAATATGTCAAACAAAGCAAATAACAAAGACAATCAGCGAAAATCAAACTAAACGACAATTATAAATGCACAAACATGATAATACTTGCCGTTTTTTCCCTGTTAAATTGCATGGGGAACAGTAGTAGGACTTTATGACAATGATAGAACACTAAAGATGTCAAATCAATATAGACGTCGGTATACGAATATGTTATGTAACTGTTACTACACTATCAACCATAGATTGATTGATTGATTTATTGATTGATTGATTGATTGATTGATTGAATTGTTGTTTAACGACTCATCAACACATTATACAGGTCATTTGGAGCCACCCCGGAGAGAGGCGACATATACCTAGGAATCCGAAAACCTTGTCCTACTCTTACTTTAGAATAGATACCTGTTGGTGTTTAAACATGCTCGGAGGTAAAGCTCCGATACACGAAACGTTAAGTCTTCCGTTTACTTCCACCAGAAAAAGGCTAGCGGAATTGTCTTGTCTAATGAAACAAACCAGTGGCGCAAGTGAAGCGAGGACCCGTATCTCCAGATTCAGTCTCCGCGGCAGCATCGACCACAGACATATTATACACTTAAACTGATATAATAGAGTTAATGATACTCTATACAGTAACACATTGTTACACACCTCTGCTATAAGCCGTTGTATACATTGCGTTTTACTGGACGACAACAATTCACTCGAAATTCCATTCGTGCTCATGAACTAAATGTTTTTATCTCAACTCCAAACAGTGAGCTAATACGTGCGGAATATCTTGGCTTTTATTGTACAAAACGTTATCTGACGTCATAAAAAAGAAGATATCGCGGCGTCCACGACAATCGTAAATGTGTGTTTTACAGATAAAAGTAGTGAACCATACAGAAAATATGGATACTCTTCAACAATAAAAACAATATTATTTACTATCAAGTTTAGTGGGCTTGGCACGAAAACGCAGAATCAGAGCCTTGACATTCTTTGTTTTTCTAGGCCTCTCCTAATAAACTTGATAATAAAAGGCACTGACCTAATATTTTCTTTATATCAGCTTGAGCACGGAGTAATAGATGTGATCGAACAAATGTCACTTTAAAATAGACAAAACAGATCTGTATAATGTCATGCTTAATACAACGTTCTGATTGTATTATAATGCTGATCAAATAGATCTAGAATTTCTATCTAACATGAGATAAAATACATTTATTTATTTAATTAACCTCCAAATTAATATTTGTTTACCAGTATGCACACAATAAGCTATTTGTGATATGTATAATCTTAAATCAAAATGTTTTTTACAACCGATATTTCAGTCAAAACTAAGATGAATATATTTACTACTACACATCTTGAGCCAGTAGCAAACCGTATGTTATCTCTGTAAAACAAGAACTATAAATATAACAATTCTTGTCAGAAGCAGAACTTCAGTTACGGCTCGTGTGATATGCACTTTCTCTCAATATCATCTAATATTGTGTAAAAAAGTTTCATTTCAGTCACGTTAGTACTTTTCAAGAAAAATTCGGACTGATGGAAAAAAAATAGTGACTATATGATCCCCTGAATAATTTGGGGAGCATACAGCTACGTATACAGTTATCAGGTTTCCACATGCAACTCGGTAGGGTAAGCTTAACATGACCAATATGGGCATATACTAGTATTTTTTTTACTCAAACCTTGAAATCACTCAGTTCGTATTGTTCGTAATCCTCTAAACGCCTAATATTGTAACGTTTTGGATTTTTCTTCAAATCATTTTCAGCGCAATCTTCATCAGGTGTCTTTGATTTGACTTTTAAGTCGCCGTTTATCTTATCTCTTGGTTCACTTTCTTTTCCATTGTCATCCTCATTAATTTGATCCTCGACATCAGATGAAGATGACATTGAACATTCTTCATAAATTACGGAGCCTCTTGCTTCTGCGCGTTCTATTGCGCGTTCTACTTTTGTCGTATTTCTGTTCGTTACATGTCCTCCGCCAGTTTCATTATCTGAGTCTGGTAAATCGCACTCATCGTATAGATCGTCTGTGCTCTCGTGCATGGCCTCAGATTCTTCAATTTCGTTAAACTCATACGCCGCTTCTTCTAAACATGTCGCAGTGTTCATTTCCGTACCTTCATATGTCTTGTCAACATTAGATTGTCGTGATACGCTTTGTTGGTGATTTTGTGGTTTCGTGGCAGTATCACTGTCCGTTTTTCTTTTTAATGATGTCTCATTCCATGCGGTTTCTTCTTTCTTCTGTCGTTTCAGGGATAGTTTATTGTACACATTTCCCATTTCATTCACATTTTCTTTCCCCTTAACTTCATCTTCAGTATCTTCATATAAATAATCATCATTGCCATTTGAAGCAGAGTCTTCTTTGTCTTTGACAAATTTCTTTACTTCAGCAAACGTGGAGTATCCCTGAACCTTTATGGATGGTTTCTTTCCGGTATGTGGATTGTCTATTACATCGTAGTCTTCCTCATCAATACTTTTTTTCTTTTGTAGTTTTCTAACATCAGCAAATGTGTTGTATTCATTTGTAGGTGTAGCTATTTTGTTTTCAAAAGTCAGTTTGTTGTATACTTCTGCGTTCTGGTCTGTCAAGTCTTCTTGCTTTGCATTGTCTTCCATATCGTTGCTATCATTTTTCATTACTGGGCTCTGGTTTGCCTTTCCTAAAACGTTACTTGGTGGGTCATTGCTATGTTCCGCTTCATTGTTGTCTGTTTCGACTGGGTTTGTACCCTGACACTCTTTGTCTGGTGAAGCTTTTAGAAATTCGTATTCTAATTTTAAGTTTCCATCATGCTTGTCTCCAGTTTTCTTGACTTTTGTGTACATACCAAATATTGTTTCGTCGGCAGGTTCTGCAGCAAACAAAGAACGAAATAAGTAAATATGCATCAGAAGAAACTCTGCCGATCTTTTCACAAAATATATGTCCAATGTTACCCATTTGTTTGGATTAAACAAATGATAAGAATAAACATAGTTTGTAATGTAACGATTGACTAACACACACTTGAGTTAACCGTTATTTAAACTACTATTTTTTAAAAATGGTTACTCATACATCGCGCTAGATTCGACATTATTATAGCGTTAAGGAATATAATAAAAATGCCATTACTGCACAGCACCAGTTTGACTCTGACATTTACAATTTTATACAAAGTGAGTCGTTGAAGAAAGTAAAATAAACAAGTTAAGTAGACGGGGTTTCGGAAACAAAGATTAGAAGTTGCGACTTCCTTTCCTAGGTCAGTCAGGGTGTATTTTGTAGGAAGTTCACACCAAGGCATGCTCCAATTATTTGTTACCACGGTGTTTATGAGCAACCACTCCGCACAAATAAAAAACACTAAAATTAAGCAGCAAATACTTATCATATTCTACATGCATCTTCTTCGTTATATTCTTTGACATATGTTCAATACAATGCAAGTGGAGACTACTTTAAATGTTTGATATACTATATAAATTACTGGACATGTTGCTTCGTATTTATCTGACAATAGATATTTGCAATTCTCTACAAATGATGTTATTTTTTATTTAACGGACCAGTTATTATGATGTATCATAACTCATATTTTCCAACATGATTGTAAAATATCGTGTTAATTGTATGAATAGTTATGAATGACATACCGTAACCCGGATTTTCCAACACCACTGATGCAACTGAAGATTCACTATCAATAAAAGAAAAAAGCGAGTTTTTAATTTGATTTCTTAAAGAATAGTGTATTCTAAAAGAACTAAAGAAAATACATGATCAGTTGAATGAATCTAACTCTTACTAAACATAGATACTAATTTCAATTAGAATTCTCCAGTTCTTAAAGAGGCTCTACCTATATATTTTTGTGCACCAATTGATATAAACTTTACTTAATTATAAAGAGGACTATTAAAAAGGTAAATGGCAATAATTTCACCCCATGTAAGATGCGTTTTGCTGGGGGAAAACAGGATTGAAAAGATCGGATTTTTGAAATTGTATTCGTAATTGTTTTAGACAAGCCAATTGCGGAGATTTTCCGATCTCATTCGTTTACAATCGGAACTGCCTCTCCGGATTGGCGAAGAGTTCCGATCGATTCGTTTACTATCGGAACTGCCCCGAATAGTTTGTAATCGCATTGCGCATGTCCGAGAAAATCGTAAAAACTCGTAGTTCTCTGGAAGAAATAAACGGCTGAGCAGCATTTTATTCAAGATATTGTTTTGATCATAATTAATAATTTACAGAACTGGAATACGAACCATGTTTCTTCTTAGAATACTCATAAAATAGCTTTGTATACATATAAATGCAGTAATATTGAGTATTTAATATTTTACATTAAAAATCGCGTAGATATAGGTAGTGCCTCTTTAAGATGCAAACTTCAAGAGCAATGGGGCATTTTAATGTTGACTGCTTTAACCACTGTTGAGGTCGAGCTCTGTATATGCGTTTATAAGTCACTACCGATGGCGGACATAAATGTTCATGTAACGACTTAACACAAGTGTTACTGCCTGTTTATGTGAATATTCTGGATTTAATTCACATGTGGTTTAATTGGACATAGTCGGCACCTGCTACAATATATTCCGAAGCTTCAGTGTGATATGATTCGTTGCCAGAATCAGCACCTGTACAGTCGATTAACCGGTGGGTCAGTTTTGAAGTGGCGAACATAATGTTTTGTCAGAAATGTTTAAGAGAAAGAAACACTATTTTAGTAGAAATTCATGCACAGTCATGTAAGATCTTATCTTTCTGAATATTAAAGAAGAATATCCAACATGTATGATGAATCGAAAACGTAAAAGTCATATACTAAATATCATTAAGTTCTATTTTTTTCTTTGTTAGTCTACCATAGGTTTAAATATATTGGTGTAATATGACAAAGAATTATAAATATACAAAATCAATAGTCTTCATACTATTCTTAAAATGACTATTAATAATTGAACAAATGCAAGTATTAAATGAAGAAAAACTAAGTTTAAAATATTGCCGTGTGTCCCTTTAAATTAAACGTGATATATTTCTTTATTACATGTGTTACTATATATAGTAACAAATACGGCCTGTTTTTCGAACAATACGGGCATTGTCTATGCGGTCATGTTAGACAAGCGCGTGAAATGGCGGGCCAAAAATCCATATGAAGAGCCAAAAAACCCATATGGCGGGTCGAAAATCCATATTAAACTAGACTGCGTGGCATACAGTTAGCATTAAATTATAGATATGTGTTCAAATAATCTACCACAAACCAGTCTTATCGTGTATCGGCACGTGCATCCAACGACAACTGCGACTGTTGAAAATGGCAGCCAGAATGCCCGCTACCCTGTCAAGATTACCATAGTGCTAAGAGATAGTTGGAAGACGATACAAAGATGTGGACTGACATTAATGAAATTGTGGAATAATGAAAAACAAAAACGATAGGCTAAATCAAAAAATGACGTGAAAAAAATGTTGTGACCGGCTCGGAGATCTTGAACGGCTGGAGGAAATCCAATCTCAAGAACTAAATAAATTATGCATTTATAACTGTTTTTTTTTTTACTATTACGAAAACAGATAGATCAAAGGCCAAACGTTCATTTCTTTTTAGGTCTGCCATGCGATAATTTGTAATTGAAAACAGTCAATTTCATATGAATATGCCACCGAAATTCGGTGATAGTGCTGATCCGTGAATCGACGAAAAGACGAACATACAAAGTAATGTTACCTAAATATTTTTGGCGATGGTGTGATCGATTTAACATATTAAATTATACATTCACATTAATCAATATCAACTGTTTATCGTTGTTTTTCGTCGAACTGTCTACGCTTCAGCAACCTTTCATGTGTTGCCGTTCGAGTTTCAATTATTCAAATCAAAGTCATCCAGGAAACAATAAATGTACTGAGTATGTGAAGTAATAAATAGTATCCTACCTGTTTAATCATTGAACTATATTTGAGAAACCAAATGCCATTATTTAAAACGTAAACAGACAAAATGACAAAGTCAAGACCGTGAAATGAAAACGTCACTGGGAAAAACAACGTCACAATCATGACGATTTTCTTACAAAGATGACGTCAGTACTGTAACGTTTCAGCGTAATTTTAATTGAGGATAAATTGGCTTTGGAACACGGTACCGAATTGCCTATTTCAAATGGCAAATCCTATGATTGAGGTAGTCTATATTAAAGCCATACGTTTAGTTAATCTTCTAAATAATTGAATAAAAATGGATCTACATAAAGAGTCATATTTCAACAAAAAAAAAAAGTCTAGAAAAAAGTAATATACTTTGCGCAATTTAGATCTATCCAAAGTAATATTGTTTTGGTCACACATGTAATAAACAGGTCATTAACTGGGATAGGTGTGCCTCTTTGTGACATTGGCCCTTGATAGCCATATGAGGCTCTCGATCTAAAGCTCTCGGGCCTCATATGGCTATCTCGGGCCAATATCACAAAGAGGCACACCTACCCCAGTTAATAATCTCTAATGGTTTGTTGTTTAAGTCATACCCAGGCTGATATGTACTAAGGGGCATATTGTTGGCTATGCGTATTTTTATGCATGTATCTGCAGTTTATGGTGTTTTGCCTACCTTTTATGAACCATACAGAGATGGTTTCAGTATATTCTGAACATTTCAGTAACAATATATGAAAACGGAGTGAATATATAACTCATTGAGATCATCTAATAAAAACATTTTAGTGCGTTCAAAGTTGAATTCTATCAAAACTACATGTTTATCTTTAATGTGAACTTGGTTTTAAGTATTATTTTATAAAGGCTATATGAACTATACAAAACTCCTAAATTTCATCTTCTGAATAAAGGTTAAACAATTAAAAAAATCGGCATTTATCACTGTCTGTTGTAACATTATTATTACAAATATACGTAAATATATTATATATATACTGAACCAAACAGCTAACGCACCAGTAGACAATACCTTTAATATCTCAATAATAACAATTTATAAATCAAAACAAATTTCATTCTGAACTAGACAAATATCTTGTCAATAACGACTGTAAATTAAAAACAAATCATTCAAATCACCCGTCTCCAACGGTACCAGTCGGCATACAATAAGTTCATTCATTAAAGCTATTGTCTATTGGTGCGTTAGCAGTTTGGTTCAGGATATATATTGTGTAAACTGCGTAACTAGTATATGTGTTTCATTTTAAAATGGCAAACACAATTGTTTAATACCTCTGTTATACAAGAATATCAACTGCTCAATCGAAAAAAAAGATACAAATCTATTTTTCTCCATACCTTATAGTATAGTTGTTAATGTATACATATAACTATACGAAAATACGACTCAATTCAAATCGCATTAAACAATGCTTAACATATAATACAATTGAATGATACAGTTTAATAGATGTTAGTTTAACATTAATATCTGTCATATTAAAGAACCGAAATGAAAATCTTACGTGTCCATCGGTGGAGTATTTCTTCTTTTTCTGACAACAATACACACGACTACTATGACGAAAAATAATCCTACACCGCCTGCAGATGCTGCTGCTGCTATGAACGTCGTGCTTTTTATTTCGTCGGGTTCATCTTGTTTGTTTGTTTCTGCTGAAAGAAATAGATGCAATTGACGTGTTTTGAATTGTATATTGTATATAACAGTAAACGTTTAAATATGTTTTATCATTTATAGCGTTAAAGATATAAAAAAATAATTTATATTGGTTCGTTATATGTGGCTGATTATCTCTTATAATCATATATATAGTTATCTTCAAAAACATGTATTACAAACATGCGTCTTAATTTCAAGCAAAAGAATGCATCGTTGGTCAACCATTTAACCAGTGCAATAATAACGAAGGTGTAAAGACGCTTGCTCAGAATGCGTACAAGCAGAACCCTTTATTTTGTTTTTATGGTTTTTATCGGGATTACTCAGTGAAAACTTATTCATAATCGCTAAATGTCCGAACATAAAAATAACAATA
Organism: Cyrtodaria siliqua; assembly: GCA_037043455.1. Lineage (NCBI taxonomy): Eukaryota > Metazoa > Mollusca > Bivalvia > Adapedonta > Hiatellidae > Cyrtodaria > Cyrtodaria siliqua. The sequence continues at coordinate 92,683 of JAWPHD010006630.1, read as the reverse complement.
ATAATATGCATGACGTCAAGAAAGTGTTGTTGACGTCGACGTGATACTCTATTGATTTCGACGTGATAACGATAACATTCAATAAAGCGAATATTTTCATAAACTGATCTCAAATGTAACAAATATATTATTTAACTGTTGTGTTTGACTATAAGGAAATCATTCACCAGATGGTAGACGTGTCGTTTGTCATTCACTCACTCGCATACACCCCTTCGTGAAGAAACACAAGTCTACAATCTCGTGAAGGATTTCCCTATAATCGATATCAACCGCTTAATAATCTCTATATATACAACTCCAGTTGCAAAACGGCTTCTCTCGATTTCAAATGATTGTATTCATACTAAAATCTATGATAAGAGAGAAGATTTCAATTTTAACATCGTTAACTATCCACACCTGGATAGAGATGTACCTCGTGCTACCTCATATGGGGTGTATATCTCCTAGCTCATTCGATTTGCTAGATCGTGTAATGATGATATAGACTTCAATGATCGAAATCAAGTTATTACAAGTAAACTTCTTCAGCAGGGTTTTCGTTATCACAAACTACGTAGATCTTTCTCTAAATTCTACCGCCGCAACGAGGGCCTGCTGGAAAAGTACAACACCAACCTTACAACACTTCTGCGACTTGGCATATCACAACCCTCATTTTATGGGTATGTGGTCTATAAATTTCGAAAGTTAAAGGGGTCTGACGGTTTTCCTGACCGCTTTACACATTTAATCAGGAAGTTCGTCAGAAAAGGATATAACCTTTTGGTTTTACAGCGCACTGCATGTTTAGTGATTGACCCCTCTACAGTCAGTCATTACGCTTCACTTTTCACTTGTGCGATGACTGGACTACCTCTTGGGACTCTATGATTGTACCTACTGAAACCCCAACTAAGGGAGGTGGGTGCATGAGCTTTCGTCCCTCGGGTTTTCTGGTCGTACCCTAGATTGGTTTTCTCTTTAGCTGCAACTACTATGGTTGTTCAGTACGATTCTGAATACATCCTGAGATGTTTATTATTTTGTATGTGAATCTTTAGTCAGTTTCTCTGGATGTGGAATTTATTGTTAGAGATTTTCTTTTGATGGGATGTAGTTTTGTTTACACTGTCTTGTCTATTTGGGCGCTGAAGACAGGATAATAGCCAGGATTGTGCGCATATAAAATCGATTCAAGCTAACCAGTAGGCCTTATTGCCTACTGACCGTTCCAAGTCGGTAACCCTGTCTTCACCACCCTTTCTGTTGTTTTTTGTCTCTTTCATTGTAGTTTCAAGTCCTTGTTTGCAGTACAGTGCGGACCTACGATGCCATTGCGATCGGACGCTGTGGTTTCTATAGGACCCTATATATCATTCTGTGTTTAAAATAAGGTTCACTCGTGCCCTATTGTCATTCCATAGGGTACGTATATAGTTCCTGAATACCTGTCAAGTCTCACGCAGACACATTGATTTTTGTGTTAAATACCGCTCACACGCAATCATCCTATGTTCTCACTCATTCTTGTTTGTTTCCCTGACCCCATAACCAAGGGAAACAGCCCTTTGAACACTATATTTCACACTTGACTTTCATTAGGCCTTGACCGCTATGTTCCTGAGGTCTTTAGTGACTTCATATGTTTCAAACGACAACACATTTACCTTCATACCGTTGGTGTCCGGCGATACAATATGAACTGTCATATTAATGCTTCAGTCAAATTCAGTATGGGTATACATGATATCCCTTATATAACAAACCATTATGATTTTCTGTCTCCGGCTCATATAACATATAGTATTCTGTCGTATTCAAAACCCAAAAGCTGTCCTGGTTCTTTCGCACTATACTTTGAGTGTAGTTCGTGTAACACCAAAACATACTGCAATAACGCTCTGGTGCTTACTCTGACCGTGTACACTATCCCCACATTTATGGTACTAATGCTAATTAACTGTTTATCTAAATGTTCCTTCGCATTGTCAATTTCTTAAACTTACACCAAGTCTTAATAGTTTTCTATTTGTCAACAGAATATGTCTTGTTTATAATTATGGTCTCGCAAAACAATTCAACTGGAACTCGAAGCAAAGGCATCTAGCTTACCGTACTAGAGCTCTACCAACTTAAGGGGCGTCCTTGGACGAGTGGTTATAGTCTCTGACTTTAAATCACTTGCCACACACCGTTGTGACTTCGATCCCTCATGGGCCTAGGAATCGTTATGTGAGGAAGCTATCATGCTGGCTTGCGGAACGTCGGTGGTTCTACCCAAGTGCCCGCCAGTGCACGAAAATTGCCCGGAGGGACATCTGGTATCTTCCTACACCAATGGAAGCTGGACATATGACCTTAGCTGTTGGTGCGAATATATATATATATTCCGATTCAATTCAATTCTACCAATCGAATTTTCATTACCCGTCTACAAGAATACAGTAAGAGCCATTTTCGGAGCAAACCATGCAATGAACGTATAGAAGCAAATACCAAAACTATATTTTCAATAGATTTGTATTTTATTAGCTTAAAATATTAGTATCTCCATAACACGATGGGAAAGTCAACGGCGCCATTTGCAAAGACACTACGTTCTTGAGCTGTGTAGGCAAAGTCATGGAAACAAAAGATTTTAATCATGTGTATAATTTTCTACATATGCTTGATCTGATATTCAAGAATCAATCAGGTGTTTTTCCAAGTAATTCTACAACCTACCAACTTGTTGACATGTATCATCATATATGTCAGGCATTCGATGATAAACAAGTAACGTGTATTGTCTTTAATGATACATCTAGAGCTTTTGACCGTGCTTGGTATAAAGGTATTTTATTTAAATTAAAGCAATATGGTATTGATGATAAGCTTTTATCATAGATATCAGATTATCGTTCAAGACGATCGCAAAAAGTGTGTGTAGGAACTTGATCATCAAAGTCAAAAACTGTAACTGCCGGGGTTCCCCAAGCGTCTGTTCTGGGGCCCCTTTTGTTTTTAATATACGTAAATGATATTGCGGAAAGCGTGTTTAGTATTACTCGTTTATTTGCTGATGATAGTTCGTTAGCAATTTAGACGACATGGAAGGTATTTTATGACACGACATTACATATGATTACTGAATGGTCAAAGCAATGGCTTGTCCACTTTAATCCAAATAAAACAGAAGAAATGTTCTTTTCTTTATCTGAAGATGATCGTCGCCCAGCCCCACATCTTAATAATATCCAGCTGACATTTGTTGATCACCATAAACATCTAGGTTTAACGCTAAGTCATAATAGAAAATGGCACGAGCACATCAAAAATTGAGTTGCTTCTCCAACAAAGGTAATAGGATTAATGCGAATGCTTATATAAAGTATCTCGAAGAACATTTAATCAGATTTATTTATCCTACATACGTCCAATGTTTTAGTAAGCTTCCATTACATGTGACGGTTGTACCTTATACGAAAAAGATACTTTTGAAAAATTACAATATAAAGCAGCCCGCATAGTAACTCGACTAAATCGTTCCGTATCCATACAACGTTTACCGGCTGAAATAGGTTGGATTTCCCTTTCAGATAGAAGAAAACTGCACAAGCTTATAACAGAATACAAAGTTAAATATGGAACAACTCCAAACTATATTTCAAATCTGTTCTCACAATTGGTAAGACAAGTGAGCTCCTACAACCTTCGAAATAATGATAATTATCCACTACTGCTTGTAGAACTGAAATATTTAATAACTCGTTTGTACCATCTCGTAATCTCTGTACAACTTACCAATAGATATACGCAATTCAGAAGCTATTTCGATGTTCAAGAGGATGTTTTTAAGTTCTGTTTTTCCCTGCTCAAAAGTTCCAACACACTACTTAACTGGCCAACGATTATTTGCTGTTTTACATGCCAGAATACGAAATTATTGCAGTAATCTTAATAATGATCTTTATTTAAACCATTTACGAGAATCATCAAATTGCAATTGTGGTTCTGCAACAAAAGACGCTGAAAACTTTTTTTCTACTGTAACTTATTTCGTACACAACGGCTTCGTTTGTTTCAATCGACTCGTACATTTCACCCATTAAACTTAAAGGCAATACTTTCTGGTCGCGATTTTTTTTTCGAAGTAGCGCAAATGTACATAAGAGAAACACAGGGGCTTGCCTAGACTTACTTTTGCAACTCATGTTTTTGACTCTCTTCTTTCGAACTTGACGCAATCTTTATACTTCTTTTCTTTCACAAGTTCCTAGTTTTTCATTCTCACTACCTTTTCTCTAATCATGATAATATGTGCAAGTTATGTATATTTACCTATGCATTATTGTCTAACTTTGTGTGTATACTATTTTGTCGGGAAGGGCATTGACTAATATTGTTAGAACTTGTAGCCCAACCCTCTTGCGATTATACATTGGCAATAATATACGTTTAAATCAGACACTACCATTCTCCTTCTAATTATAAGAACGTCGCGCACTTTACTGGTACTTATTGGAGAAATTGGCGGATCCGATATTTTATAAACCCCTTATAAAGTATATAATTATTGATTCTTATTAGTGTTATATACCAATGGAAAGCTAAAACAATTTCCCTTTATATTAAGTCAAAATGCACACATATATTTAAATGCGTCAAAACTAGAAATAATTTCATGAAGATCATGTTGTTTTTGTGTGTCCGCGAAACATGCTGTGTGAAAAAAATCGGCAAAAAATGCTATTCCAGAAAAGCGGGAAAAGGTAGACGTCAAATATTGTATTAGTAATTTATGACGTCATGAACGTTAACGTTAATGGTTGTTACGTCATCGAATTATGAGTAAACACGGTGGAATTAGAATTTTAAAAAACTTGTAAAAAGTGTCCCAAATGGAATTTATTGAAAAATTGCTATGTTTAGACGAAAAAAAACTGGTAGAGATGAAGGCTAAAGGTAAGAAACTAATTTAAATACTTTATTGTATATATATACATATATATTTTTATTTCTTTTATTTTTTTTTGTTTTTTTTGGTCGTCCGTGGCCGAGTGGTTAGAGTCTCTGACTTTTGCCCCTCACCGCTGTAGGTTCTATCCCTCAGGGGCCTAGGAATCTTTATGTGAGGAAGCTATCCAGTTGGCTTGCGGAATGTCGGTGGTTCTATCCAGGAGCCCGCCCGTGCACGAAAATTGCCCGGAGGGGCACCTGGGGTCTTCCTCCACCAGTGGAAGCTGGAAAGTCGCCATATGACCTTAGCTTTTGGTGCGACTATAAAATCCAATTCAATTCAATATATTTTTTTATTTTATTTTAAATATTTTGTTGAAAGCAACGCATAACGAATATATGCAATTTTCTATATTGTTGTTATTTTTTGTTGATGTCCGGTGACGTTCTAATTGCATAAATTATAGTATGATGTTGTACTTAATCCGGGTACTTTAGACTAGCAGATGTAGTAAATCATACTTTGACATACCAACACGATGAAATAATCGCTAAATTCGATTAGGGACTTATTTTTATAGATGTGAGAGAACAATAAAAAACGCGTTTTGGTGTAAGATGCATCAAAAGATGGTATGTCCGCCTTTATAAAAAAATCCATAAATTAAACAATAGTATACTTTTTTTACTTAACACGCTTTCCATGTATACAGCCGTAAAGTAAAATTATCATGGAAAGAAAAAGTGAAAAAAACAACAACTATGATACTAATCTATCAGAAATCACTAGCAAATGTTTATGTCCGACTGACCACCTCGTGTCATGTGTTTTACACAAATGTGATGGGCATTTTAGTTTGTCTGGACACTATACTAGAGAAACGCGTAAAATTATGCCCGCCGTAATGTTGTAATTTACAAGTAATTTTAGTTTATTTAGTTTTAATTTTAGTTTACTAGTTGTATGTTGAAAATCACATCTGTCAAAACACATTTACATCAATTTCTATATCATAAACAATGTCCGGTCAGACAACGAATATTGCATTTTATAACGTTGCGTAAATAACGTCACACAAACTAAATATAATTGACGTCAAATGCCACCACGACGTTAATTTTTAATGAGTTCTTTGACAAAAACTGTATCGGAATTGTAAACATAATATTTTATATGCATAAATAAATAAATAAATAAATGAAGGAATAAATAAATGAATGAATGAATAGCATATTTATGTGTTTTACTCGAATGCATTAACACAAAGTTACATTACACATTTTGCTATCTCTCTCTCTCTCTCTCTCTCTCTCTCTCAAATCAAACTAAGACGGAGGCCCGGTCCATATTTTCACTAATATATATTATAGCCAGTTTGACAACAATAAAAATATTATCGACAAAGTGTTGATTTTTACCCGAATGAAAATACACAACGTTACATTACAACTTGAATTTTTGCTGGATCTCCTCTCTCTCTGTCTCTCATTACACCGAAGGTCAAATCAAATTAAGATGGAGGCCCGGTTACATTACAACTTGAATTTTTTTTGCTGGATCTCTCTCTGTATCTCCCTCTCTCCCTCTCTCTCTCTCATTATACCGAAGGTTAAATCAAACTAAGACGGAGGCCCGGTCCATGTTTTCACTAATATATGATTAGTGTTTGACAACAACAACAATATCATTGACAATGTGCTGTTTTTAACCCGAATGAAATTATACAACGTTACATTAAACTTGATTTTTCCCGGATCTCTCTCTCTCTCTCTCTCTCTCTCTCTCTCTCTCTCATTACACCGAAGGTCAAATCAAATTAAGATGGAGACCCGGATACATTACAACTTGACTTTTTGCTGGATCTGTCTCTCTCTCTCTCATTACACCGAAGGTCAAATCAAATTAAGATGGAGGCCCGGATACATTACAACTTGAAGTTTTGCTGCTTCTCTCTCTCTCCCTCATTACACCGAAGGTCAAATCAAATTAAGATGGAGACCCGGATACATTACAACTTGATTTTTTGCTGGATCTCTCTATCTCTCTCTCATTACACCGAAGGTCAAATCAAATTAAGATGGAGGCCCGGATACATTACAACTTGAATGTTTGCTGGATCTCTCTCTCTCTCTCTCTCATTACACCGAAGGTCAAATCAAATTAAGATGGAGGCCCGGACACATTACAACTAGAATTTTTGCTGGATCTCTCTCTCTCTCTCTCATTACACCGAAGGTCAAATCAAATTAAGATGGAGGCCTTATTACATTACAACTCGAATTTTTGCTGGATCTCTCTCCCTCTCTCTCACTCTCTCTCATTACACCGAAGGTCAAATCAAACTAAGATGAGGCCCGGTCTATGTTTTCACTACTATAGGCTCAGTTTGGCAACAACAAAACTATTATTGAAAATGTTACGTATTAAAGTTGGACAGGCCCGTTTAGGAAAAAACACTTACTCTCTTTAATCGGTTGTTCTCTTTGAAGCAGTTTCCGTCATTATTTTATTATAGATTTCGAAAACCCACGACTCTTAAGCAGTTCAGAAAGACGATATGGTACACAGAACTGAAACTGCTGAAAAGAAGGCTTCAGAAGAAAGAGAGTGAAAAGAGATAAAATAATGTAGAAAAAGATAATCAAAACAGAGGCAAGAGAGGAGACTCAATGTGAAGTGGAGGAAGACGGTGGAACGAGACAGTAAAAGGGAATTGCATAGAAAGAAATCAGATAGTAAAATCGACCCCGTACCTAATAAACCAAAATTCGAGCACTCTAGAAGCCGCAACAGATCCTCACTGACGTAATGTATCACTACGCTAACAGTCAGCTGTCATTTTGATTGGATGTTCATTCGCATAAAAGCGGTAAGCACATCCCACTCACTGTATGCATATGCATAGGGGCCCTGGCCTTGTGTAGAGAAGAAATGGTTCTCCGGATCAGACTAATACCAACTAAATCGTAAATAAGCTGTTGGAAATGGAAAGAAAATTGAAGAATGTGATGTTTGAGCCTATACTTTTTTTCTACTAAGACAAGAAACAAGATGATATATTTTATCTCGAAATATTATAAAACCCGTTTGGATCCCGTACATCCACCTTTGCAAACATGGGATAAAGTAGCTCATTTGCATATTAATGTCGAAAGGACCAATGCTTACGAGCAAAAGTAGTTATTTTTTCAGCAGAAAAGAATAGAGGTAAACATGTGCGATATCAGCGGGAAAATGGAACATCTGTCACCAAATAGAGACAATCTTAAAGAAAGTCTTCGTCAAAATGTTATAATTGCAGAATTTACAATTTGTATTACTATGTCTTAGAAGCGGCATTTCAGACTGATCACGCGTTGATTTCATGACCCGCGATCACTATTAATCGAGTGGAGAAGATTTGTTTCGAATCCGACTTTGTACAGATACGAATAATGTTGCTCCGAATTAATAAATGATGGAATACATACCAAAATAAAAACAATATGTAAACAATAATAAAATTATATGTAATTTTCCTAAAAGGATAACTCATACGGCCCATATTTCTATCCGGTGCAACCGTCGGAATTTAATAATTACAATCTGATCCCTTCGAACTCAACAAGACGCTTTCCGTCAGTTTCGTCAACACAGAACCAAATTCGACACAGAGCACTTATGTTTATAAATGCACTTCACCATGTACACGCAACAGAACTGTTCAATTTCCAAAGCCCCTAGTCCATCAGTGCTTTCAGCACTTTGATTAAGAACAGGATGTCACGAAAGAGGGCCGTAGAGAAATTAAGAAATGCCTTGCCTGCGACGCCAGGAAAAAAGAACCGCAGTTTTAGAAGCCTATCTTCTTGGCAAAAGACACACTATGTCCACTACAGTTCATAAATTCATTGATTCCAGGATAACAATATCACCCGAAGATAACAAAAGGCAGCGATATGGGAAGATCAGTATTAGAAAACATCAGATCAGTAATAGATACAAATAAAATGAAGAGGTCAGATGAAAGGAGAGCGGAAATGCATACACTTATAGCATCTGTAAGCGGTGAAAATATAAATATGAATAAAGTAAAGGTAAACCTTGCATGCATCGCGTTTAGGTATATCAGTCAGAAGGTTAGCAGGCGGACAACGAATAAGAACTAACACTCATTTCATCAAAGACATGCTGGGAGTAAACAAAGAAAGAACAAGATCCGATGCCATGTCAGAACAAACTCAAAAGATTTATGAAGTTTGGATATCACCTGGAATATCACGACCAACAGGAAATAAAAGTGACATAAAACGACACAGAACAGACCCAAAGGAATACATATTGCACCCTTTGCATATTTTGGAAAAAACACAGACTGAAATTTATATAGATTTTACAAACCAATATCCCGATATCAAAACTGGTCAGAGAAGATTTGAAAAATGTACACCGTTTTTCGTAAACCCGATACGACCTAAGGACAAATGTACGTGTTGTTGTAGATATCATGTATAATTTGGAAATGCCTTCAGAAAGTGTATGTATTATCGGAGAGATCAGCAAAAGCAACACAACAATAGTCAACTCGTTAAGGAAAAATTCCCCGTTTTTGAACACTTTAATGATTTGATTGAAGAGACAATGTGTCAAAAGGAAGCTGGTCCACATAATTTTAGAAAGGCCTGTATGGAAAGAACGTGTGATTAATGTGGCGTGAGCCGTGAACTGTTTATGCCAGAAGGAATATACGAATCAGAAGATGCAGATGATATCGTGTGGGATCGGTACGAAAATCAGACTATAAAGGCAAAGGGTACACAAATGAAAAGAAAGCTTGTCCTCGTTAAGAAAACAACGAAAGTAGGAGAACTGTACATCCACTGTAGTTCCTTGCTGGAGAAATGTCCGAGCCACCAGTTTAGGTCAGAATGGCAGCATAAGCAGGCCAAAACTATAATCGAGAATTTGCCAACAGGTGAAGTCGTAGCCATACACGACTTTTCAGAAAATTATAAATGCACAGAGAAAAATGAAATACAGAGCAGCTATTTTCAAAAGAGAGAGGTGTCGATCCATGTGACAATTTTTGCACCGTCACGCTGTTTTGGAAAAGGACGGGATTGAAAGTACACCAGCTGATCTACATATCATAAGAGAACAGTTCTTTGTTATATCACCAGACCTACAACACGACCATCACTTCACATATCATGCCCAGTTCTTACTGCATGAATACCTTAGCAGCATATCATATCCTCTAAAGAAGAAGCATGAATTTACAGACGGATGTGCGGCACAGTACAAGAGTAGGCACTGTATGGGAAGCATAAATACAGCAACAATGAACGTTATCTGTGAAATTATAAGACTATTACGAAACAGTTCACGCGAAAGGTCCTCAGGATGCGGCTGGCGGATTTTATAAAACAACAAGCTGATTACACTGTACTAAGAGGGAAGCGAATAATACAAACTGCATTGGACTTTTTCGAGTACGCCGACGAAGAACTCCGTAATCCTTAGGCAACAGCTGTTTGCAAGGCAAGAATCTTCAGGTATGCAGAAACCATTCCTCGCAATGTTGTTGGATACTATCGGCCAATAACAGCCATACGGTCAATACATCAAGTAAGGTTCAATGTTCCAGGAAAAATAGTAACCAATCGTGTTATTCGTGTGATTCGTGTATAGTTGAACAAGGTGCATATTGTCAGTCAAACAGTGTAGTTGGCGAGTGTCGAATCATCGATCTACAACATGAATTACCAGCTACCGTTGAAAATGAACCGGAAGAGGAGACACCTAATTTAAAAAATGTAAAGGTCTAGTGCATACAGTTTGTGAAAAGGTGACCTAAACGCAAAAGTTGAGGGTAAAATTATAAGGTTATCTGCCCTTTGCTTGGAGGATCAAGGTCACATCCACATTTGCTTTGTCACGTGGCAATGTACCACCCAAGAAATGTTTGAAAGGTCTAGTGCATACCGTTTGTGAAAAAGTGACACAAACGCAAAAGTTGAACGTAAACATTAGTAAGTTATCTGCCCTTTGCTTAGAAGGTCAAGATCAGTTCTACATTAGCTTTGTCACGCTGCAATGTACCACCCAAGATACAACTATAAGCAAAGTTTGAAAGGTCTAGCACAAAACAGTTTGTGAGAAAATGACATAAACGCAAAACTTGAACATTGACACCTTCGCCGCCGCCGCCGCCGCCGCCGCAGAAAAAGCAACACCTATGTCTGTTTTTTTCTTAGAAAAGGCGAGACTACACACCTTCAAATCAAATTTGGTGAAACGCACTATTAGATTGGCTCTATATGTCTTTTGCTGAAAACGCATCCCCACACACCTCGACATTCAAAACGGTTACAAGTTATACAAGATCATTGTCAATGACACCCGCTGACATCCTAACCCCACCCCACGTTCAATACCCCTTCCCCACACACAACAGGCTATTCTGATCCGAAACAGTTGCTTACTGGCTTCAATATATACGTTGATACATACGGTTTTAATATTTCTGAAGTCTAAGTCCATCATATGTTTATTGATATGCATTTGACTTGAAGAAATATTTTGATACAGAACTGCCTTATGGATGAAACTTTACAACGCTGGAATTAAGGGTAAATTGTTAAAATATTTAAAGATAAGTATGCATTAAATCATATGTTAGAAAATGTGAACAGTACTCGGACTGTTTTGAATATGCGATTGGGTTGAGACGAGGGGTGATAAATTCGGCAATATTATACTCGCTTTTTATTGAGGATCTAGAATTATATTTACAAAATGACATTAATACAGGTTTACAAATTGATGATATAGTACTTATTTTATTCTTGTTTGCAGATGAAACGGTCATGTTAGATAAATCATCTGAAGAATTGCAACACAATATTAATCTTCTTTATTATTATTGTAACAAATAGAGCTTAGATACACGGTGAAAACAAGTCCTGGTTTTTAGGAAAAAAAACACGAGCTACTGAACTATGAAACAATTCGAATTATAATGGAGTAAAGGAGTAAATGATTTTAATTTTTAGGAATACTGGGAATGTGGCTTTAAACCAAGAACACTTGACTGGAAAGGCTCTGAAAGCATCTAATCTACTCTTAAATAATTGTAAAAAAATAATATTGAAACCGAAAATACTACGTCAATTATTTGACTCTTTTGTTGACTCCAATTTGAATTCTTTTTCGGAAATTCGGGGATGTACAAAATCAAACAAATCGAGAGATTACATCTAAAATTTTGCAAGCAAATTTTAAGATGAGAAATGGCACATGTAATATGGGCTTTATGGTGAATTAGGCAGATATCCTTTATTCATAACACGTTATATAAGAACACTTCAATATTGGTATAAAATGCTGAATAGATAACATTATACTTTAAAACGTTTACGTATCATCATTAAACGATTGTAAAACGGGTACAAATTGTGTATAAAAAATATGTTAAATTATTATGGTTTTCCTAATGTCTGGAATGATCCAACTTCTGTTGACTTTAAGTACTTTATTAAAATATTTCAACAAAGAGTTGTTGATTGTTTCATGCAAGGGTGTTTTTTTGGATAAAGAATTGAGTTGTGTAGTTGAATTATATAACCACTGTAAAATTAGTTTTAATTACGAGGCATAGCTTAATATTTTACCATGTAATCTAAGGCCATATTTAACCACAAGAGCTGTCGGTGAACAGCGCAGCTCGACTGTTAGATATTTCAGAGAATGATAATTTATATAGCCAGTATATACAATCAGAAAACAAGGCTAAAACAATATGTGGTGGGGTTGGAGGGCGGGCGGGTATAGAAACTCGGGCCGATATAAAATTAGTGTTAGAATCTCATAAAATTATAGTAAAATTTGGGTCAGGGTGTGACATTTTATTATTTTTATCGGTTTTAATCCAAAATTGCTGTCATTTTAAAGAAATTTATAGTCAAAAGCCAACTCGGGGAGGGAGGGGATATCTGGCAATTTTTATTGTGGCCTAATTTCAGTATTTTTATTGATATTTCATCTGTGTATCTGAATTTAGTCTAAATTGTTTCATATGTAAATGACTGCATTACAACTTTTATATCCAAATAATGGAAGATAAAATGAAAACGATTCCCCCTGCCCTCCATGTGAGGGGAGCCCATAAACCAATGGTTGGCAGGGTGGGGCGCATCATTGATATAGGTGTAGATTTGATAAAACAAAACGACACAGACTTATGTAAAAAAAAACACATTCGGGTGGTGGTGCTAATGGTATGGTTGGATGGTTGGTGGGTATTGATAAACTGATAAAACACAACAACACAGATATATGCAAAAACAACCAAAAATACAAAATATTCGGGTGGTGGTGATGAAGGGGTGGTGGAATGGTTTGGGAGTGGGTGCGAAACATATTGATCATCTGATAAAACAAAATAACACCGAGATATGTAAAAAAATATACATTCGGGTGGTGGTGATGATTGGGTGGGGGATGGTTAGGAGTTGGGTTGTGTGGTGGTAACATAGATATATGTGTAAAAATAGGCCAAAACAACACAGAAATATGTAACCAAAAACAAAATCGAGTTTCGAGTGGGGGTGGGGAGGCTGTGGATGGGGGAGGCAGGGTGGGGTGGGTCAACACAGCTATATGTGTAAGATAACACAGTAATATGTAACAAAAAAATGGGCGTTGGGGATGTGGAGGTAGGGCAGAGAAGAGGGAGCCCATACCCAAAATGGATGACGTATGAATAAGATGCATAATGAAATGAAGTCCCAAACAAAAAATTCAGATATATACAACATTAACAAATTTTACACGCAAACCATGATCTGCCTTTATTGCACACTTTATGGGCCATCACAATTTGGGTTCCATGGCAGCCCACAATTTGCAAATTACTTACGCAACCCTTTGCAGCATACTATAAGGAAACCAATTCCCATATGTAGTTGAGCTAGGACAATAAATGTAAGAGATATAGACCTGTAAACACAGCTTACACGCAAAATTTGATGCGAAATAGACTCATTCTGAGACATTTTCAGAATTTGGGTTCCATGGCAGTCCATGGGTTAACTCCCATGGGTTACAGGAACCAAAATTGCTTATGCAGCCCGTAAGATAATGCTATAAGGACACCCATGGCCAAATTTGTGCTAGGGTAAGAAATTTAAGAGACATAGACGTGTAAACACAGCTTACACGCAAACCTTGATGTGGGACGCCGACGCCGGTGTGATTACATAAGCTCTCTTATTCTTCGAATAGTCGAGCTAAAAATCAGAATATATGTAAATGCATTATAAATACAAACTGTTCGATATACTAGACATCGAATACCTAGAAATGAAAGATGTTGTCAGTGTTGTAATCTTAGCAGATTTTTGGAAGACGATTATCACTTTATTTTGAAATGCACTTGTTATACATGAATCCGCAAAATTTATATTAAGAACTATTTTTATAATAGAATAAGTATGTTTAAATTCATAGAATCATTATGACGCAAAATAAAATTATTATTATTAATTTAGAAAAGGTTTATCTGTAAGAAATTCACTGTAAATTATTGGAAAATATCTTTTGTATTTTCATCCTTTATTTAGTTTAAATTGTTTTATTTTACATCGATTGTAACGAAAGCTCTATGAACTTATTTGAATCACTCTCGATGACTTCCTGGGTAGAACCAGTACTAAGCAATGCAGATAAAGTGTCTTGCTCAGGGACACAACGCATATGGCAATGGCGGGAATCGAACCCACGACTTTTGGATCATGGGTCCAACGCTCTACCACTAGACCACAGCGCTCCACTGTTTGAATAACAGACGATGTACGTATTTACAAGTGAAATCAAATATATGTTCTGTTCTGTTCTTTATGAAACTCAAATAGGGCGTCATATACCAGTATTAGTGTATAAAACCAGGAATGCATTTACCACGGGTACATTTTTTTCCATCCATCCCAGTGTGACATTCACATGTACCATTAAATTTTTCACACGACGTCGACTTGCTACGGTCGCATGAACAGTTACTGCCGCAATTAGCACCAAATGTCCATAGATCGCATGCTGTAACAATAAACGTAGACTTTATGCTGAATTTGAAAACAAATATTTTACCATACACATGTAAAATTATTGTACACATGTATATGTAAATGGGGTCGTCTCATACTATTTTGGCACATGTATATAGGCAAATACTCATTTCACTAGTGCTGACTAAATTTCAATGATCTAAATCAAGAATTAAAACACTTGTTATAATTTTCATATTATACAACATGCATATATATCAACATTACAACGTTAATAGGATTGGAACGAAAGGAAAAAGTTCCGCTCCTTGGTATTGAACAAATGCAGCTGATGTTGAATACAGATTAACATCGAATCGGCGATATATTTTATTATATATCTTATTTTGGGTAGAATTAGGGTAGAGACGTGGTATAGTTGACAAAAAGCTGACACTCAGTTAACATTTGAGCTCCTCAACATGCTCAATAGGCGAAGTAGTATACAAAAAAATGATCTCAAAATGTTTACTTGCTAATCAAAAAGTGTGCACAGCTTCAACTATAGCCACATTTGTTTGGTAAGAGACCAGTAGGTTTTCAAAAGAATTGTTTGAGCGAAACTATACATAAGGGCGCAAGTGCATGCATAAGTGCGGTCTCTACTTCTTTGGAATATCGGATAATTGAAGATACAGTGATGGGTATTTTCAGTTCTGCCACAGCGACTTACTGAGATCGTTAAAACACTTAAAAACTAGACTGGGGTTGATATTTTTTTTGTTTTAATATTACAAATAAAAAACATGGCTTCTTAATATCCGTGGCGAGAATTTAACGAGAACAGTTGTTCAGACTTTTTAGTTTTGCCATTTTACTAAAATGATGGTTCATGCATTCTATACAGTTACCTGTAGAATATGGAGTTCGCAATAACTCTAACTGTTAAATCTTAACTTATAAGCGTACAAGGAACTTACGAGTATCACATGTCCTGCCTGTCCATCCCTCTATACAATGACATACCCCTGTGGTTGGGTCACAGGTACCGTTACTGTGACTACTGTTGCATGTGCACGTCATGTTACATTCTACGCCATACTTGCCGGAATCACACTCTATGTAGAAACACATATACCTGTATATTAGCAAGGCATATGCCAACAGAATAATCCTAGTTGAAGCCATCCTGGAGTTAGCTTATTAAATAAAATACTAATACAATGAAAGGATGAAATTTGATGTTATAGTCGCACCAACAGTTAAGTTCATATGGCGACTTTTCAGCTTCCATTGGTGGAGTCCCAGGTGTCATTCCGGGCAGTTTTCTTGAACGGGCAGACACCTGGGTAGAACCACGACGTTCCGCAAGCCAGCTGGATAACTGCATCACATAAAGATCCCTGAAAACATGAGGGCTCAAACCTACAGCTTTGAGGAGCAAGTGGTTTCAAGTCAAATACTCTACCCACTCGGCCAGAGACACCGCTGATAAAAAGAAAGAAACATTAACAAATGATAACGTTCGTTAACGTTAAATTTCACAAAATACACATTATTATTGGTTTGACCGGATATGCTTTGAATACAAATAAGTATACCAACATTGTTGAACTTTAATTTATTAATACGCTACAATTGTAGCGAATATATACACATATATGAATAACCACTTGTCACCAAGTTGCGTTTAAAATTACCTATATTGAAAAAAAGAAAGAAAAAAAGTAGCGAAATCCTAAAAATGAAATAAACTCTTACAAGATACCTTCTAAACAGTTGATTCCGGTACTTCCTAGGCAGATACAACTTCCGTTTACCGGGTAACATAACTCGGTATTATGACATGTATCGGAACATCTTTCGGAACAATCTTTGCCGTAATAGCCGAGGGGGCAGTCTGAAACATTTGACATAACGTCGTATTTACTGTTGCGTCAGAAATGCATTTTTGCAATTATCGATCACCATTTGTTTGTTCGAATAAAAACGGCTTCTCTGTTGCTTTAAAATAGAATACTGCTTGAGCCGGTTCTAAGAGGCGTGAGAGGTGTTCCATCTTGTAATTACTACACATGAACACACTCAATAAAGCCGAGTCTGCTACTTTTCTCTCTTGTTTGTGTTTGTTGCTTCCAAGGGACCACCTTTTCAGTATTTATTATCAAATACATACTGGACGTATAAATCTTATGATCGTTACAATGTTGATGTTGCATGATTATCGGATTCTTCACAGTATCCTGGAAGTTATAAAATGGTCACTTTTTAAAAGCATCTATTGAATACAATCTAATATTTAAACATACCTTCACTACAGTTTCCGTTATACCCGTTATGGCAATCACATTTTCCGTTTTGATTTCCACAGCCGTATGAATGATCTGTGTCACAAGAACAATTGTGTGAACAATCATCACCGTACATCCAGTCGGAACACTCTGAAATATATTAAATACAATAAAATAGAAAACACGTAAGAGTTCCCATCATGTCCTATATATTGATTGACCACACCATTTGAAAATAGTCTCAATGTTCTCGTATGTTTTCGCATTGCGTCATCAAATTACACAATAATGATTGT
Organism: Cyrtodaria siliqua; assembly: GCA_037043455.1. Classification (NCBI taxonomy): domain Eukaryota; kingdom Metazoa; phylum Mollusca; class Bivalvia; order Adapedonta; family Hiatellidae; genus Cyrtodaria; species Cyrtodaria siliqua. The sequence goes on along the minus strand of JAWPHD010006630.1, from coordinate 75,150 downwards.
TTGGTCACTTGTTTCGGAATACAGGTATAATACGGAGACGCTCAATGCCCAACGTTGCAAATAAATAATAGTGTTCGCGCAGTAAATATTAATGCTCACATTGTTCAGCTTGTCTTTTCGACGTATTCTGCTGTCTGTTGTTTACGTTGTTGACTTTATTGACGTCATTGTTTTGGCGCATTATGTTTTTTCTGCATAAATTTCCAGGTTATGAGTATATAATAAATAGAATTTTTGTTGGTTTGTCGTGAATATAGGATTTATATTCATTTCGAAGTGAGGAAACTTAAATATTTTCACACGTTCTAAGCGCTTGTGAAAATATAAGTTTTCTCACTTCTCGATATAAATCCTATATTCACTCAAAACAAACAAATATTCTCTATATATTGCGATACTATAGATTTATTACATCTTGTTTATGTTAATATTGTAATACGGTTTCAAAGTTTCAAACTTTATAAACCATCACTTTTTACTGGTGTTTGATATATTTACCTTCTTGGCAATCATCTCCAGTCCACCCGGGCTTACAAGTACAGTTTCCATTAACTGAATTGCAAGTTTGGTTAGCATTGCAAACGCAAGTCTCGTTACAGTTGATCCCAAATGTATCGTGTATGCAAACTGTTATATAAAACATACTTATTATGACAATATTAGATGTTGTTCATATATCTTTTACATACGCAAACAAACAATCGGGTTTGAGTACACGCTGCATGATTGCAAGACAAATAACAATTAGGATGAGTTACGGAAGCAGTTTTTTGTATTCTGGGATTAGTATCCAAGCATACTTGGACCTTACCCAAGAAAGAATTTCGCCAGTATTATATATACTAACTTGAACTTTTTCAGAGGAGATGTCATTTCTACATCATGCATGTGGTGGCCGTCATGAATATTTTCCAATTTCCCAAATCTCATACTTAGGTTAGATGTCAACCCAAAGAATATGTTTACCGCAGAATGTTTGAGATGTTCGGTAAATGTATTCGGTGGCGTTTGATGTTTGTCCATCATCTTTCTTGTCGTGCCCTTAATGGTTTATTCTCTTACTGCTCTGGCTTCTGCAAAGTCATTGAGTACCTTCATTGTGGCTTTCTAGGCTTTTTTTTTTTTTTGTATTATATTTACACGAGCATATTTGTGTTTTACTTATATTGCCTATTGATGCTGCCTTGTTGGTTAGAGATTAGATCATGGCGGGGATTTCTTTATTTACACTGTCCTGTTTTAATGGGATGACAGTAGGGTAAGTGTGAGGTTTGGTGCACCCTAGAACCGGTTTAAACCCCCAGTGGCCTACTTTGCCACTGACCGTTCCAAGGCGGTAGTCCTATTGTCAACCCTTTTTGTGTTTGTGATGTCGTTTGCATTTATTATTGCTTTTGCAAGTGTAACGAGCTATAGACTATGAACATCATGTGATATTGATACATGACCTTGACTTTAAACAAATGACCCCGAATTGTATGAAAGACACGCCATCCCATATTTAATTGATGATACACGTACGTACACCTACAAACATTAATTTCATCTAAATTATAAAGTATGGACTTGACATAACATGCTTAAGGGCGATATCTCTTTAACGCATAAATAATTTGTTGCACGTTGTCGAAGTATTCTAGGATTAAGTTGAAAGCAACTTTCAAATTAAATTAGAGGAACATCTAAAACCGTTTACTTCGTTAATTTAAGCGTGTGGTGATCGTACTGTGATAGAAAACTGGAGGACCCGGCGACAACCAACTTTTCTGATTAGGTAAATATAAGACCATCTCACTTCCCAGTCCGGGATACACATCCGAATCGCACCGACGATAAGGAAATATTTACATCGCTATTGCATTCGCTTCGACACGCTGCATTTAATTTTCCAATGAATAACGGTTTTCATTGGATGATGGGCGGAGCTTAACTTAATAGAATATTGCGCATGAGGGGTGTGTCTAAAATGTTGCCGATCGCGTTACATTTTACTCCATAAAAAATCCCCGTATAATAAACCATTTTTTCGAAATAAATAGTAATCTGGCATATATAGAGAAGAAATCAGCGCCATTTTAAAGGTAAATATTTATGTAAATATAAGGAATGAAATGCGCTCTTTTGGTTTTCATTAGGGTATGAAAAACATTTGGATGGTTTAAAGTACGCGTGGAGTCCGAACTTTAAACCACCCAAATATTCGGACTCCACACACTTTAAACCACCCAAAAAATGTTCATACCCCAATGAAAACCAAAAGAGCGCATTTCATTCCTTAAGTGAATTGAGCTTGCAGTGATACATACAGCCTTATAGCAAACACGGAATGAAATGCGCTATTTTTCTGTATGATATAATGGACAATAAATATGTCACAGATGCAATTTCATTCTTCATTTACTAAACTCGTTTAAGATTTTATTAGATCGGCTATTCGAAGAATAAGATATCTTATGTAATCACCCCGGCGTCGGCGTCGGCGTTGGCGTTGGCGTTGGCGTCGGCGTCCTACATCAAGGTTTGCGTGTAAGCTGTGTTTACAAGTCTATATCTCTTACATTTTTTATCCTAGCACAGCCAAATTTGGCCATGGCATTATCTTAAGGGCTGCATAAGCAATTTTGGTTCCTGTAACCCATGGGCTCCCACGGAACCCATAAAATGTGACCCATTTCACATCAAAATTTGCGTGAAAGCTGTGTTTACAAGTCTATACCTCTTACATTTGTTAACCTAGTACAACCAAATTTGTCCAAGAGCTTCCTTATAGCATTATATTAAGGGCTGTTTAAGTCATTTTGGTTCCTATAACCCCTGGGATCCGATGGAACCCAAATTCTGATGTGTCTATTTCACATCAAATTTTGCGTGTAAGCTGTGTTTACAGGTCTATATCTCTTACATTTTTTGTCCTAGCTGAACTAAATTTGGAAATTGGTTTCCTTATAGAATGTTGTAAAGGGTTGCGTAAGTAATTTTGTCTTCTGCAAATTCTGGAACTCAAATTGTGATGGCCCATAAAATGTGCAATATAGGCAGATCTAGGTTTGCATGTAAGCATGTATATATCTTAATTTTGGTTTGGGATTTCTGATAGCATTATGCATCTTATTCATACTTCACCCATATTGGGGCATGGGCTCCCTCCTCCACCTCCCGCCCCCAATCCCTCCATCCCCCTCAAACACTTTTCTTTTTTACATATTTCTGTGTTGTTTTAGCCAATTCTTACACATAGCTTCTTACACATATGTCTTGCCAGTCTCCCCCCCCCCCACACACAAACCCCGCCTCTACCGCCTCTCTCCCCCTTCCCAACACCACTCGAAACTCCATTTTTTATTTATTTTTTACATATTTCTGTGTTGTTTTTGTCAATTCTTACTCATGTTGCCCCCTCAATCCCCCCCCGCCTCCCACCCCCCATTCGCAACTGGAATATTTTTTTTTTCTTTTTTTTGCATATTTCTGTGTTGTTTTTTTGGTCAATTCTTACATAGTTTCTTACACATATATGTTGCCCTCGACCCACCACCCCCGCCCCCACCCCCCCTCAAACCCGCCTCTTTCCCACCCATACCCCTACCCCACTCAAAACTCGATTATTTTATTTATTCATATTTACATAGTTCTGTGTTGTTTTGGTCAATTCTTACACATAGCTATGTCCCCCACATCCTCCCCCCACCTTCCAACCCCACCCATCCCCACTCGAAACTCATTTTTTTTTTTTTTTTTTAAATATTTCTGTTTTGTTTTGGTCAATTCTTACACATAGCTTTGTCTCCCCCACACCTTTCCTCCCTCTCCCATCTTCCAACCCCACCCACCCACTCGAAACCCAATTTTTCTATATTTTTTTTAAAAATATTTCTGTGTTGTTTGGGTCAATTCTTACACATATAGCTATGTTGCCCTCCCCCCCTCCCCCACCCCACTCGAAACTCATTTTTTTTGTAAAATTTCACACATACATAGCTATGTTGCATGTTTCCGCCACCTCCCCCATCCCCTCCCCCGCCCCACCCACAAAACCCAGGACGGGAAATGGAGAAGGACAGGGGGAGGGGAAATGTTTTCATTTTATCTTCCATTATTTGGATTTTAATATTTTAATTTGAACGCAATCATTTACATATAAAACAATTTAGGTTAAATTCAGATACACAGATGAAATATCAATAAAAAATGAAATGAGGCCACAATAAAAATTACCGGATATCAGCTCCCTCCCCGAGTTGCCTTTCGACCACAAATTTCTTTAAAATGACAACAATTTTGGATTAAAACAGATAAAATTAATAAAATTTCACACATAATTTTATATCGGCCCGAGTTTCTTCACAAGCCCCGTCCCCCAACCCCGCCCCACATTGTTTTAGCCTTGTTTTCTGATGGTATATACTAGCTATATAATTTATTATTCTCTGAAAAATCGAATAGTCGAGCTGCGCTGTTCTCCGACTGCTCTTGTTTAACATGTGGAACAATGTGTAATGAAAGGACGTACAACATCAGACAATTTCGTAGTTGTCGAGCTCGCCGGAGATATTATCAACATAAATCTTTAAATGATATTGTTTGAGAATCAGAAACCGTTTACTAAAGTTGCAAACAAAACATATCTAATGTAACTGAGACGACACACGTGTGTCTTACATGTGAGGTAGTACCTGTTTCGCAAAACTGACCAGTCCATCCGGGTGATGTACACACACATCCAATACTCTTGTCGCAGGTTCCGTTATTTGTACAGTTGCATTCATGTTTACAGTTATCCCCGTAGTAGTTGTCGGAACAACCTGATAAAATAGAAAAGAGTTACCCTTTACACGCACTGTTCTTTCCGGAGCAAGGCAGCTCCAAACAATGAAGTAGGGATCATCTGCGACGCTTGTTTAATCTTAAGACAAACATCTTAGAAACTTCTAATTTTAATAAAGCAGCAGCCGTTTTAAAAGTAGTGCACTATTTTATAAATAAAACAGAGGAAAACGTCATCAATATATGTAAGAACTAAATGTGGATATTCAAACATACTTTAACGCAAAAATAGTAATGTTGTTCTGGTTTCATTAGTTTCTGAACAAAGGGTCAAGATATTTTTTATTAAAAACCAAGCGTCAAAGAAGATGATCAACACTACAAACAATATACTTAATAATGTTATGTGTACACACCCCAATTATGCCGTCTACGAATCAGCAGACATATACTTTATTCTTAGTCTTCTTAAAAGGACAAACGGCAATCTTGACTTTTTAAAACTCTTTGTGTCCAACTAGTTTTTCTACATACCTTATATACTGAAACGCAAAAGAAACGCAACTCGGGAATTTCCGGTATATATTGTATATATTGCACACTTAACTCCACATAATACATGTAATATTCCAAAGAAATCCCAAGATGTTTTGTAAAACAATTAGTTGCAGTTAATTAGAGAAAGGACACAACTGTGATTAATCACACTACACCTTGTAACAAGAAATTCATAAATGTTGAAGTTCCTCTTTGAACACGGAGTCAATTCAGAACTGTACTTAATGTAAAGAGTTTGCAAAAATGTTGCATCCTAAGTTTGCTCACATGCTTGAGTCATACGCGTACTCTGTCAATAATGAAACTTTGAAGGAATACTATTTGCTGCATTATGTGTTGGTTTAGTATTTTTTTCCGAAAGGAAAGGTCTTACGTAGACATGTACCATTCGATTAATAGCAGCATATTGTATATACAACACATAGCGGAAATTTCCGAGTTGCGTTTCTTTTGCGTTTCAGTATATATTTACAATCATTATTAGGTTTTGGTTATATATCGCCCCAAAATGTATATTCAAACACATTATAGAGTAAGGAACAATGAAAGCTTCGAATGTATTACATTTATGTTAAATATATTTAAAACGGTTAGTCTGGTTTTGACATGTTTGACTTATCAACATGTTTATATATGAAAGGACTGACTACTCTGTTTAATTTTATTTTTGTAATTTACTGATGACATGCATGTAGTGACCTTCTGTTTTTATTGATGTGTAGCACTCATTAAATAGTCTTAAAAACTGAAAAGGAAGATTCTTTGGAAGCAGCAAACACTACCAAGAAAATAAAGTCGTAGACTGTTTATGGAGTCTGTGCATGAGAGGTAATGCAAGGAGAGGTAAGCAACATCTCTTGCTGGCCCTAGCACCGGCTTAGTCGGTATTCTACTTCAAAGCCATATATATAGGGCTCGATAATCCCAAAGGATTTGTACACAATTAAGATTAAAGTTGAATCATTATAATGCTGGTTCATATTTTAGCGTGCTACATCACTACGTACTTCCCGACACACTAACGTTTCACCAACAGTTACATACATTCATCGTCTAAAAATCCTCAATTATTATTGCTAAAAGTTACACCGTCAATAGACAATATAACAATATAATCAGCCAGATTTTTGATAGAAATAAAGAAGTCCAATTATTAAACAATATATATATGATATGGAGTAAAAATTAATACTAGCCATTTATACGTAAACAAGGTAATCATTTAGTAAGGTAAGATCGTTTTTAATATGGTAAAACAGTTTAAAGCTCCAGGTTGTTGATATATCTATAGGTACTAACAGTGCACCACTTGTCGCAGTTTTTTATGCTGTTATGAAGAGATCTTGAGTTTGTCAACTGCTATCCGGGGATACTTATTGATTAGTTTAATAGTACATTTCGATATCCAGATGACATGTTAAATATTGTTTAAACATATTTATTTTACATCGATTGCGAAACAAGTTCTTGCAATTTAGATTAATCACTCTCGATGGCTTCCTGGGTAGAACCAGTACTAAGCAATGTGGATTAATTATCTTGCTCAAGGATAAATAACGTGGCCGCGACGGAGGATCGAACCCACGACCTCTCGATCAGGAGTTCGGCGCTCTGCCACTGGACAACGCACTCCACCCTCGTACCACGCACTCGTGATTTGCTTATATGATAACTAATATTAATCCACCATACATCATGTTGAATTTAATGTTGTGTTTACCGGTACATCAACACATTACTCTTATATGGCTTTATAATATGTCTATGGTTAACAGACTGTGAATCATGTAGCCGACAATAAGCATGCATTACAACTTCAATTCCTAGGGAACACGTGTAAAAAACTTGAATGGTATAAACACATATTTTTCAATGTTCAAAGCTTGCCGTTTTATTGCCTCAAATGATGTTTTCGTAGAGCAGTCTACGAAAGTGTAGAATGCGGCAATATTTCCGGGATCTTCACGTCCGGGATTTTTTACGGAGCTTAATGAAACTGAATGAAACGCAAGTATTGGAATGGAATAAGTGCAAATCTGTATTTTAATGGAATAATACCTTTTTATGGAATAATGCCCATTTATAATGCGGTATTCTCGTAAATACCGCCGTGTTATACACTAGTCGATGTGTTTTCGCTGCATATATGGTTTTAATAATTGCACATGTAATGGCAAGGTAGCAATGAACAGTTTCTTTGAGTTTTTCACTTTGATAACGCAATCGTATAATTACACATCGTAGCAGTGAGACGTCTGTTGTAATGCACACGCTAACGCACACGCATCCCTTACATGTGAACTCCTGTATTTCTGTGCTGATGTGTACTTCTAGCACGTTGTGCTCCAAAGTTGAGCACATTGTGCTCCAAAGTTGAGTACAACGTGTAATAGACACAGAGAGACAGAGAGAGGGAGAAGGTAAGAGATAGAGAGAGTGAGAGAGAGTAGAGGGAGGGATGGAGGGAGGGAGATGAGAGAGATGGGTTGAAGGAAGGAGGAAGTGTGGGAGGAATTAAGAGAGAGAAAGAGAGAAAGAGAGAGAGAGAGTTTGTTTCTACATATATAGTCTTAGACACATAGGAGCCGGAGGGCCCAACACCCCAATGTTTCGGGGTGGGCCTCAGATTTATGTTTTACGGAAAAAAATGCAACAAAAAATGTATGAATAGCCAGCATGAACATTACAATTCAGATTGATCAGATTTTAAAATCACCAGTAAATATTTTACTCATTCTGTGAAAGCAACGATTCTTTCAGCTGAAAAAAAAATATTTGAAAGATGTTAACTTCCGCCTGTTAACTTATGTAAATCTTTAATTTTCTTTAAGTTAAATGATTTGGAAAGTAATTGAAAACAAGCCGGTAGCCATCCTTGAAATTAAGCTAGGAATATAACTTATGTTGGTGTCCGGTGGAATTAACCTCCCTCTCCGCCCTGGATTTTGTTTTGATTTCCTTCCTTCAGTGTGTTGCATTATCCCCATGTACTAGTATATATTTGTTTTTATGAAAGTAATTCCCAATTCAACCAAGGCTACAGCCTCTGTGTTCCCCCAGTGTGCTCCATGTAGCTACGGACCTGGAAAAGCAGATTATTGAAAAGCACAGGGCCTTCGCGATTGAACATATTTATGTATAAGGAACTTATTTAGTACAGTTTATGTTAATCGGCCTTCGTAGCGCAGTAGGTTAACGCGTTATTCTAGATATGCTTATCCCGTTGCGGACGGGGTTCAAACCAGCGGCATTTTTTTTAAAGCAAAAACGTTGGATTAATTCCTTTTTTTATGAGGAAGTGGTAGTAAAATGGCTTTGAGATTCATCAAATTTAAATGTTAACAAACATATAGATAATAAGCACGGCCAACTCACGCACCCACAAACACACGCGCGCACGCAAGCACGCGAGCGCACATACTCTCTCCCATATGTTAGTTAATATTAACATTTAAAATTTGTGTAAACGGTGTCGGAAAGAAATTTAGAAAAAGACGAATACGCAGTCCGTCCGCAATAACGGGATCCTGCGACTGCGGGAAATACATTCGAGATATCGAAATAAAATGTTATTTATGTATCCTTGGCAATATGGAGATGACTGACGTCATTGTTTTTATTTCGACAAAATGTGATTGCCATGGCAACACAGTGGGAAACAAATCCGAAAGGTCAGGATATATGTGGCATGTTTCAAGAAGAGACATTCAATTTATAAAATTTGCTCCAGAACGATAGTGTTTTACTCTTTTGTTGTATTGCCAAGAAGCTCCGGAATTGTGTAACGGAAGGATAAACGGGTGGGCGACCTTCGTGTGTATACCCCCACATCCTAAAAAAATAAATATTGCTGGTATTGTTTTTAAACAAAAGCAAATTCCACATTTATAACTATTAATTTGAACAATACCCTTCAAGTGTCTCATTTTAAATAATAATTTCTCCCTGTCCAGTGTCAACACCTGAGCATGTATTTCACTGTACATACTATGTGCTACCGATACACGCTCTCTGTATATGTGTACATGTATAATATATGTGTGATTTTGTATTGTTTCAAGGATATTATAGGAAATAAATATATATATATGGAACATATGTGCAATACGTGGGTAAGTGTTTATAATTCTCTACATGGTGATGTATTTACGTTATGCTTATCTCATTTCCCACCACTTCTGTTCAACAAACATGTATATATTTACATTACACGCCACTGAATATCCTCATCGAGTTGAACAGTCTGTAGTTATCAGATATCTGAGCAAATTGCTATATAAACGTTTAGGCTTATATACCCGTAATCGCTGGGTGGTGCAGTTTCAAAGTTACCAAAGCGTTTATCCCGCCTATTACGGAAACGTCTCGATATGCGCTACGACAATATACCAGCCTAAACAATCTATACAACACATCCAGCAAAGAACTTCATCTATAGGCTTTCTTGCGTTTAAAATACCTTGAAATTGTATTATTTTATCGGGATTGTGTAGCTTTAAGCGATCAAATTTAGCACAGGAAATCATTTACTGTATACATATCGACCAGTGTACATCATACTTATGCACAGGTAACAGTATTTTTTACAGAAAAGTAAAGCTAGCGTCTTTCGGGGCTCGAACACACGACCTTCTGATTTCAAGCTCTAACCACTGAACTATAACGCTACTTGAGAAAACAGTATACTAACTACCATTGATTATGAGGAAAAATAACATATTTTAACGCAAATCAAGATGGATCAATAATATATTATAGCCCATCTTGTCGCACGTGTAAATTAACATTGCCTGGGGAAATACTGACAATACTGTGTTATCAATATGAAACTAATACTTTGCCTCAAAGCAACCACATCTCGACTTGTTATTTAGTGCTTGATGAGTTTGTGTGAGCGCGCTAGTTATTACGTAATGCCGATTTAGTGTTAAAAATGCTACAACATACCAATAAATAGCCGTTGTCTAGTGGTTTAGCGTACATCCTTCAAAACTTAAAAGTGCAAGGCTGAAGCCGCATAGTTATCGATGTTACCTGTACGGATGTTAAATCGATTTCTGCCTAAAATACAGACTTTTGGGGTGTTCGTCGATTGGAAACTACGTCACATATTCATGAGTTATTACCAGTTAAAAATAGGGACTTTGTAGCTTCATTGACTAATGCATGTACTAATTTGATTTTGTGTGTGGTACAGTACAGTGCGGATCTACAGTGCCAATGTGTTTGGATGATGTGGTTTCTATAGAGTAATTGTTCTTATTTTACCAATAGCTGCTAGACTTTGTAATATAAATGATTCATTATTCGGATTAGTATCAAAATACCTCGCATGCGGATTTTCACAAACCAGTTTGCGACTTAAACCCAACATTTTACATACCTTCTGTACAGTTTGGATGTAGGAATCCTGGATAGCACGTACAATTTCCAGTATTGATGTCACAGTTTGAGTATGCATTATCAGGGCATGTACAGTTATTTGTACAATTTTCACCGAAAGTTCTCTCTGCGCAGCCTAAAATATAAAATTATATCCGGAAAATAGCAATTTTCCCGATAACTTTTCTATTTCGTGCTATTTGCAAATGCGATGAAACATGGCTTTAACATGTTTCGATATTGGCATTACTATTTTCGGGCCTTACATATGACGGTTGACCATTATTCCGGCAAATTTACTCGATCAAGAGGAATGATTGGCAAACAGAAGGCCATTCATATGTGTTTAGATATTTGTTAAGTTGTTATGGCAAACATAGACAAAAACCACTTATCTCTTATATTAAATCCCATGCAGCTTAATGGATCTAAAATGGTCACTAGTACATTTGGTAGCTGTGTAAAGTCGTGTTAAACATATTAACACATGCAATATTTGAAATATAATGAAATAGTCAATGATGTTGTTTTACTCAATGTAACAATATAAAGACAATCTAAAATATAGCTAAACGCTTGATGTTAAAGGCCTAATATTGAGTGAGCCTAACATTACCACTCATTTACAAAACAAAATCGTTCTGTGCAGTAAAATATGTTATCTTAGGTTACTCACAAGTGTTAGGCTGAATATGTTAAGCCCAGTTTCATTCAAAATAAATGCAAATTAAAATGTTAGACCTGAAAATCACGGTTCTAAAACAATTTTAAAAAAATCATAGTAAATGAATAATTTCTGCACTAAAATGCTAAAACTATTGCAAATAAAAAACGCGTATGCCCCTTGACGCTTTTGCAATTTGCTTTTAAAAGGACGGACATTATGACTTTGATAAAAACAAATACACATGTTAACATGGTTAAAGCAAATTATACTTTTAAATATAAAAACAAAAACGTATTTCAAATTTACTGCAATATCTTAATCAGAGATTTTTGTCAAATATTGTCAAACATTGATGATTTAGCCCCCAAATCAGCGCATATGCTGTGGATCCCAAAAGTCTACCCGGGTGATTTATAATCCACAGGTATCATCAATGTCAAATATCATTGTTAAAATATTGACCAACTCTCCATCTGAAGGCCTTATACTCAGAAGCTTTCTATATTTTTTTAAAAATGTTTCAAGTCAGAACAGTTTCACTGAAAAGAAAGTCAAAATATTAAATATTACTTCATGAAAATGTTGTCATTGATCAAAATTCAAAATAATTGTAATAATTACCTAATGTGCAGGTACCATTTTCATCCATTGTATAACCATGACAACAAGTTAGGTGTGATGTCTGAGCCGGATATGACCTGGTTTCGTATACCACGTAATACTCTGTACTGCACAAAACAAATATGTATACATTGCAGCATCCGGAATCACGTATAAATGTAATTATTTTTGTCTCATACACAACATTTTTAACTGTACATAATTATTAATCTGCTTTGACTTTATTTTTATTTCGAACCGAATGTCATACTTTGGTATAATCGACCCCAGAAAGTTGCTACACTATTCCGAGAAAAGAAATATGAAGAAAACTATGTTTATTTTTAAAAAATGTCATCGAATTAGACATAGTTTTAAAATAATATTATCCTATTTCGTGTTACAATACACATTAATATTGAAAAAGAGATTATTCAAAGCCATGTTTTTCTTTCTAAATGTAATACCATTCTGTGAAAAGCGAAAGAAGGGCCAATTAGTAATTATTACAAACGTATCAAAGATCCGTTATTAATAATAAGCGGACGGTTAAAAGGTGTCCAAAACTGAACACAAATGTCTAATTCAAAATCACATAGAAAATCATGTTCTCCGACCCTAATATTGACAAGGAGTCTGATCACGTCAGACATTTTCTAATAAATCTTTAGCTTAATAAGGTTATTGATTTTATTGATATACCGAGTATTTTTCGAGATAATGGTTTGTTGATTCGATACCTAAATATTTCAAAAATTCAGAAAATTCTATAATTTGTTATAAGTTCAAAAAAACAATTAGAAACATGATTTTCAACTACAGCAACATAGTGTCTGACCTTGATATAGTAAATAACTCTCCTAAGGAATGCTAGTGTAGAACATCTAAGTGTTGCTATGCTCCGGCCGGTCATGTCATTTCTGTTAATTTTGATATTCTAGACAAACGTATTCGATATTTGTTTTTTAAAGGTCCGAAGTATAGATTGCCTTATGTGATTGATTTTAATGCATGTCGTGGTCAGATCGCCCAATCCATTGAGGATTTTAGTATTACATGGTGTCGAAGAGAACATGCTGACCCTAACTCTCTTTCCACTTGGAAAAATACTACTTTAACATCATATATACCCGTATTAACTTCTATACGGCTAACCTCTCCCTACTTCTTCTTAGACCGAGGTTTTCGTTTCGTAATTTAAAATAGGGAATCCAGGAATTTCATAATAAGTTTGTTTTAGTTCCTGCTGATAAAGCAGCTAATAATATAATTATTGTTTGACGCCTCCATTACGTCAATGGTTTATCTCGGGAACTCGGCAGTACTAATTCGTATACTCCAGTGCAATCTACTGAGAATAATGTTGTTTCAGTGCAAGATTGTCAAGGCTGGAGTCGACGAAAAGCAAAACCGACATCCAACGATGTACTGGATTTCCAAATTACACAAACAACCGTATAAAGCTTTTATTTCCAATTCGAGTTCTTGCACCGCTAAAAATATCTCCAAACTTTTTTAGATCTTGCCTTACTGCTGTTAGAGATCAAGAAAAACACAATTGTGCTAAAGCTTATGAAAACTCTGGGATTAATTTATTTTGGTTTATTAAAAATTCAGACGTTCTGGATTCAATTTGTAATAAGCGTCAAGCTTCATCTATAAGTACTTATGATTTTTCTACATTATATACAACTTTGCCACAAACCTTATCAAAAACAAACTTATTGCTCTCATTCAAAAAGAAATTGCTAAGGAAAATACTACATTTCTGGCTTGTAACAATATTAAAGTGTTTTTTTACTAATGGCAGTTTGGACAAATACACTATGTGAACTTGGCATGAAGTTTGTGAATCACTTATTTTTCTATTAGATAATATTTTCCTCAGGTATGGAACTACCGTTATAGACGAATTGCTGGTATCCCTATGGTTACGAACTGTGCACCACTTGTCGCAGATTTGTTTTTATATTGCTATGAAAGAGATTTCATGTTGAGTCTTTCACCAGATACCCAGGCAGATGGTACTGAAGCCTTTAATGACATCTCCCGGTATCTGGATGACGTATAGAACATTGACAACTCTTTCCTTTCTACTATGGTTAATAATATATATACCCTAAAGAACTTCAACTTAACAAAACTAATATTTCTGTTAATAACGCTTCTTTTCTCGAATTTAAACCTCTCTGTTGAAAATGGTGAAATAATTAGCAAAATCTATGACAAGAGAGATGATGTTAATTTTGATATTGTTAATTATCACCATTTAGATGGGGATGTTTCCCGAGCAACTTCTTATGGGTCTATGGGTCTCAAATTATTGGTTTTGCTAGAGGTTGTACTCGAGTTGAGGACTTTAATATGTGTAACCTTTGTATAACTAAAAGGCTACTCCATCAGGGCTACCGTTACCATAAACCTAGTAAATCATTTGCAAAATTGTATTATCGTAACCCTAATCTCAATTCCCAATATAAAAGTGATTTAAGAACTCTTCTGCGACAAGGACTATCACAACCTGACTTCTATGGTGATTTGATTTACAAACTTTGTAAGATCCTTGGCCATGATCACTTTCATACTATCTTTGTTAAACTTGTTAAAAGGTTTATCAAAATCGGTTATGACCCTATAATTTTGCAACGCATTGCGCGCTTGGTGATGGACCCATTTACAGTTCGCCACTATGCTTTCCTCTTTAATTGTGCGATGACCGGACATGCTGTCGACCCTATGATGCCTAGCAAGTTTCAATACATTCTAACAAGGAGTTTTAGAGAAATAGCAGGACAAGAATGTTGTATTATATATATATATATTAGAAATACAAAGGGCCATAACTCAGTGGAAAATTATTGAACCGGAACGTCACGACAATATGCGTATCTCGTCTTGATATTGATGCTGTGTAGCAAGTTTCACGAACTTATAACATGGGGATTTAGTGAAATAGCCTAAACAAGAATTTTCTATTTGACTACCAAGTATAAAATGCATTAAAAATACAAAGGGCCATAACTCAGTGGAAAATTATTGAACCGAAACGTCATGACAGTATGTACATTTCCACTTGATATTGATACTTCCTAGCAAGTTTCAGCAAATTGTAACCATGCGTTTTAGAGAAATAGCCCGGACAATAATTTTGTATTATATATATATATTAGAAATACAAAAGGCCATAACTCAATGGAAAATTATCGAACCGTAACGTCGTGACATATGCGCATATTCACTTGATATTAATGCTTTATAGCAAATTTCACGAAATTATAACATAGGGTTTTAGAGAAATAGCGCAGACAAAAAATTTCTATTTGACTACGAAGTATAAAATGCATTAAAAATACAAAGGGCCATAACTCAGTGTAAAATTATTGAACGGGAACGTCATGACAGTATGCACATCTCCACTTGATATTGATGATTCCTAACAAGTTTCGCTAAATTATAACAAGGAGTTTTAGAGAAATACCCCGGACAAGAATTTTGTATTATAAATATTAGAAATACAAAGGTCATAACATAGTGTAAAATTATCGAACCGGAATGTCATGATAGTATGCGCATATCCACTCGATATTGATACTTCCTAGCAAGTTTCGCAAAATTCTAAGAAGGAGTTATTGAGAAATAACCCGGACAAGAATTGCTTCTACGGACGTACGGACGGACGGACGGATGGTGGGAGGGCATTACTATATCCCCTTCCACCTGCGGCGGCGGGGGATAAAAAGAGGGGTAGCTTGATAAAAGACATGATAGGGTTATAGTGCTTGTAACACAGATTAAACAAGACTATTCGACTATTCGAATTTTCAACAAGAAATGATACACCCGGCATACCATCAGAAAAAAAAGTGAAAACAAAGGGGCGAGCTAGATTAAGGAAAACATTGAATTTTCATGAAATCAAGGGCCACACTTTTTCTGTGATGACACGGAGGTAATTTCGTAATAAAAAAAGAGTATGATAATGGACCTTTGGAAACGGGCGAGCACGACACATACGAAATATTGCAGTCTCGGTTTGATTGAGACTAACCCTTTCAAAGGATATATAATGCAAATTTTATAAGTTGAAAATTTGAAGAAAATATGTTAAAAGTATATGTAAATGCATTTGACCTTTGACACCTTTGTGACCTTGAACTTTCATCCAATGACTTTGAACTCAAAAGATACGATCATCGTCCCATTTATAATAAAATATGTAAGTTTGATGAAGATTAGATATCAAATATCGAAATTATTTACATGTTAAAAAAATGCGGACTTAAACATTAACCTGATGCTAAGAGCCTATCAACACATAAATGAAATTTGTGACCATCAACTTTGACCTATAGACCCGATAAAATCCTTAGAATGGTCGAGCTAAAAATATCAAATTATTTGTAAAGTTTGACACAGGAGCTAGATTCACAAAGGTGGGGAAGAAGCCTAGGGTCTACGCTCTGTTAATGCACAGTAGATGTATAAATGTTATAGGGTAGGGATCTCAACGGTTTACAAGTTATGATCAAGGAAGTATGTCACCAGGAGTGTGAAAGGAGTCCGGGGTCTATGCTGGTTGGATGGTTTTATCCGTCTGTTCATGCCCAGTAAGTGTATATATTGTTATAGGGTAGGTATCTTAACGGTTTCAAAATTATGACCGAGGGGCTATGTCCCTAGGGGTGGGGAAGGAGACCGGGGTCTATGCTGGTTGATGGTTGTATCTGTCTTTTTATGCCCAGTAAGTTTATGTATGGTTATAGGGTGGGGATCTCAACGGTTATTAAGTTATGACTCGGGGCGCCCACCCATACCCTCATGTTTCACCTCTTGTGAACCCCGGGGTGGGTCCAATTCTGACCCCAGGGTCACCATTTGAGTAAACTTGATAGAGGCCTACCAGACGATGCTACATACAAAATATCTAAGCTGCAGCCCTTTTTGTTTCGCAGAAGAAGATTTTGAAGTGTTTTTCCTATATACTTCTATGTAAAAATGATTTTTTTTACCAATTCAGGGGCCATAATTTTGTCAAAATGAATGGAATTGTTATGGGGATTTTTGGATAAGGTACAGAATTTGATGTGAAACACTAATTTAAAATTGTAATGCAATAACTTGAGTAGGTTTGAAGTTATAAATCTATTGCACAAAAACTTTAAGGTAAAGACATGACAATCAAAGGGCCATAACTTTGTCAAAATGAAAGGAAGAGTTATGAGGATTGTTGGATAAGGTGCAGAATTTGATGGAAAACATTAGTATAAAGTTTTAATGCAATAGCTTAAGCAGTTTTGAAGTTATAAATCTATTGCATAACAACTTTAAGGTAAAGACATGACAATCAAAGGTCAAAAGCTTTTTCAAATTGCAAGGAAGAGTTATGGGGATTGTTGGCTAAGGTGCAGAATTTGATGGGAAACATTAGTTTAAAGTTTTAATGCAATAGTTTGAGTAGTTTTGAAGTTATAAATATATTGCACAAAAGCTTTAAGATGACACCGACGCCGACGCCGTGGTGAGTAGGATTACTCTCACTATTATTCGAATAGTCGAGCTAAAAATGTTTCAAAGTCTTCTGTCAAAATGGAATATAACTACATTCAAAATGTTAACCAAACATCTAAGTGGAAAAGGGGGATAATTCTTATGAAATGCATGACAAAGTTATGTTTCTTGTCAGATATGGTTGTGTAATAATGCTGATCATGTGTGCCAAGTTTGTCAAGTGCTTTTTGAAATATGACTGTACATTAACAATTTTAACAAAAATCTAAGTAGAACTTGGGGATAATTCTGGTTAAAGGCTCAACTATCCCTACCCTGGTAGGGGGAGATTGGAGGTCTGTCTTATCAATTACACCAGCTGTACAGGCCTGTCGCTTAAAGTGAAAGACTCTAAAATAGCACATGTAAACAATCTCTGCATGCAGACGACACGAACATGTACGTACAAATCAGCTAGGAGTATAGTTGTTCAATCCAATGACTCAAAATCATTTCCTTGAAACTAATTTAACCACACGGAACAATTGAATAGAAGGAGTATCTATTAAAATCAGATACTACAATTCGTCAGATAGCATTGCAGTATGCATATTGACGTATGTATGATATAATGACATTGCAAATGGATGGGTGTTTATCGAATATGTATATATGTAGAAAGAGAGAACACGAATGTAGATTGATAGTTTCGTTTAACCTTTGCTACTTAGTAGTTTCTGCCAATTTCATCCATAAATCTAATCTCTGCCATTTGTCGTGCAACTAACGGCATTGTCTAAACCAAAATGCTGCATTTGTTTTACTTTAAGAAATTTCGAAAGTTTCACTCTTGATCCGTAACAGTGGATAAAAAATGTACTTTTTTCGAACAAAATCTTACAAATATAAACAAAAAGACTTACATGTATTTCGTTACACATTTACCAATAAACCAGCCAACAACATTAGCCAAAAAACTACAACCACCATGTTCGACCAGTTTTTCTCTCATTTGTTTTGTTGATACATTGTTCGTTTCCTTTGACCTATAATAAATAACAAAATTGTCACTTACGTTGAAATATATAAGTATATAATCGGTAAAAATGGAAACGGACTAGAAGTTATAATTTAAGTTGTATACCGGAATATGCGTACAAATGTTAAACAATAAAATCCAAAAGTCTTTAAATTCTATTTAGACCATTACAAGTTGTATTTTACTGTTTATTTATTTTATATTTTAGTGTCTGGGTAGAGTAAAAAGTCGCTGGATCAGGGCTACAAACGGCGGGTTTGTCAGATTAGGAAACCATTGCATTATTTTAGACCTAAACATTTTCCAATAAACATTTAAAGAAAACTTTATGTATAGCTATCTTGAGCCTTTGTTCAAAGTGAGCGATTATGACCGATTTTTGTTTAAACTAATTTTCGTCAAACAGTTTTCTTAAAATATGATTTTAAACAAAAATTCACATGGATGATCCTTATTCTAATTGCTTTTAACATTAAAATGATCTCTTCTCCAAACCACTTATGCAGTTCTTATAATAATGTCATGTGCATCACTATCAAATTGTGTTTTTTACTCTGTCACAGTAGGTAAAATAGTCGCACAGGAAAGTTAGAATTAACAGAACACATTCAACCAAAAACGCGCAGCATACACAATAAGAAGGAAAAAGCAAAATATACAACACAAACACATAGAAGGGTATACAATAGGGGTACCGTCTTGGAACGGTCAGTGGCAAAAAGACCGATGGGGGTTTAAAGCAGGTGCTAGAGTTTACCAAACCTCATTTTTACCCTATTCTCATCCCAGTTAAACGGGACAGTGTAAATTACGAAATTCTCATCAGCTTATATCCTCTAACAGATTAGGCAGCAATAATAGGCAATATAGGTTAGGTAAACACAAATTTGATCATAAGTATAAAAAACAAAAGCATAAAAAGACACACATCAATTACTCAGTGACTTGACAGAAGCCAGAGCAAAAACGGAATAAACCATTTAGAGCACGACAAGACGAGACTAAAGACAAAACTCAAACGTGACCTCATTTCAGGATTTAGAATGTGGAAAGCATAATACTGAAAACACTAAGCATAGAGTGCGTTGCAAAATGAGGATAGTTAAATATATCGAAATATCATCTCTCTTATAACAGATTTTACTAAATATATATCCATTTTCAATAGAGAGATGTAAATCGAGAAAAGAAGCGACAGTATCAACACGATCGGCTTTGTTGAGCTGAACAGTAGAACATATTTTCAAGATAAACAGCAAACAGACGCGAAGAAATATAATTTATATAAAATGACAACTACTCTTAAAATGTGCTCAATATTCGGAAAAAAATGAATATCAATCAGACTTGGGAGGTGTCTTTTTTGATTAATGACTTGTGTTGCCGCCATTGATCCACGATGGCCGCCATTGCTTAAAATAAACCTAAATATAGGAAACTTAAATTAAAATCTCGTATGTAGAATATTAGACCTCTAGCTCTTGTAGTTTCAGGGAAGAACATTTTTAAAGATGTTCATATATAATATTTACAGAACCGTAACCTCCAGGGTGGTGCCAGTTGAACAAACTAATACCGCTTAAGCAGTTGCTAGAGGGGGTGGGGACGTGATATATGTTGCACCTTATATTACCTCTCATGAACGTTTTATATATCAACACAAGATTTAAAAACAAAATCTATTACAAATATCTTTAAACGGAAACGCATTATATCTTTATACAAAGTGGAAAAGTGGATAGCATATTTCAAATTTAAAAGTAAAAAAATGAAGACATGCGGAGTCGATATATTATCGATCGGGAAAACAAGGATTAATTTCCAAATCTAATTTCGTACGATATGGTAAACAAGAAACATGGAAATTCCACGAAAACCAGGTTTGTAATAAGCGGAAACCATTTTTCTATTTTTCAGTAACAGTGACATTGACCTTGACCCCAGTGACGCCAAATAAGATACCTACACAGCAAGTTTCTTTCTAATATCTCATTCCTTAAGTTTTGAGCGAAAACCGTTTTTATATTTATTAGTAACAGTGACCTTGACCTTAACCCCAGTGACGCCAAATCCCAAGCTTCCTTTCCATACAAACTACCTACCCTGCTAATTTCATCGCAATACCTTATTCCTAATAAAAGTTTTTGAGCGAAGACTAAGAGTTTGACGCCGCACGCCCTCCCGCCCGCACGCCCGCTCGCCCAACGACATACCCCAATAATTACCATGTTTTCCAAGGAATACCTGGTTAAAAAGTACGAGCCGTATTTTTACTTTTAGTCATAATAGCTGAAGCTCTTATTCACAATTTACAAAAATGTTTAAACACTACATTTTATCTGAGAATATATTGGTTGCAAATAATAAATAAAATGTCATACCAAATTGATTTATTGTAGTTTGATTCACCGTCCGCGCACATTTCTTCTGCCAGCACGAGCCCCTGAGACAGCTGAAGTGTTACCACTACAATCAATATAAATATCGACCCGATGCATTTTCCTTCTTCTAGCATTCCTCCTTGTTTCGGCAACATACAGTAGTTTCTAAATAATACATACAATAAAAATGTTAAAACTATGTCGAACACATTATTTGTGTCTATATTTGTTTTGTCACATACACATTGCAGACAAAACTACATCACTTGAGCAACATTACTTTCTTCTAACATCAAGACATTATTGATTATACTCAAACATTTTGTCCTGTAAAATCAAATAAAGAGCGTTGTATTTTTTCATCGGTAATACACGGCATGTAACTGTTTAGAACCTGGTTTAAAACCCCAGCGGCCTTTTTTGCCACTGACCGCTGTATTGAAATTGGCGCTATGTCATAGGTCCATATATTAGGTCACCATTACAGCTACAACTTTGAAACTTTATACAGTTGTTCTACATCATAGCATGACCCAGCATTTCAGGTTTCATAATTATGTGCTGCTTTCAGCGAAAGTAATGCCCCTTTTTGATTTTAGTATATTAGTTATGTTTTCCATTAAGGTCCATTTTTTAGCCAGTATGTTTTTGGAAACATAATACGACTTATTGTCATCCCTTGATCGGAGTCTGTGTATTTGGTCAAGTTTTATGTTAAGGTGCACTTCTTTCAGTAACTATAACAGATACAGCTTTGAAACTTTTCTTGAGCATGCTATTTCCTGACGCAGGCCTTGCAATACCGGTTTCCACCAGGAAAATCTCATGATCAGCCCTACGTGGCACACACCAATGACAAAAATCAGTGTCAACATTCAAACAACAAAACTGTATGATATCTTACCACTACAAACCACTTCTTCCGAATACATGTCCACCTACCCCAGCCATTTGTCATAGTACACATTTCACTGATCATATCAGCTTCTTTTATGGTATTTATGTTTTTACTTAATTCAAACTACCTCAACATTCTAAAAATCTTCATAACATTCTAGAAATATATATCATCAGCAATTAATGCAAACACTTAAATATGTAACTATGTGCCTTTGTTCTCAAGTTACTATTGCGTACTGTTGCCAAATAACTTCTTATATTTTTAAAAATAGTTCTACATTTCTGTTGTTATATAATAAACATTTGCAAATAAATACGCATGTTTGTTTCCTCCTTTTGAAAACATTCTGCGCCGCCCTGATGCTTTTCATCAGTTACTTCTTGTTAATACTATGTTCACATTCATTTAGCTTGACGAAATGTAATCTTATTTTATAATATGAATTATTTGAAAACATTGGCATGATATAGGGTTTTCCACTTTTTCACTTATAATTTGTGCTCCAAGATAAGTACCAGAGTCATCTTTCATTTAGTTAAAATTGCACATTTCATACAAAACTATAAGGATATAATCAAGAACATGAAACATATAACACATTATTAAATAATTATTCTGGGTTTAAAGCGTTAAAAACTGCACAAATTATTGTAGTTATAACATTAACAAGCATTTTGAACAAGCTGAGAACAAGCTGAGAACAAGCTGAGAACGTTTGACACATTCCAGTTCAGGCCATCGAACAGGCAGGACATCTTGCGGCCATCTGGGAAAATGTGACTCCGCAAGGCCGGAATCGTTCGCATCATGTTGTACAGTGATATCCAAAAAGCTGTGCAATATGGGTATCTCGTGAAGATTTTAAAATATGCTGTACATATGTTTTTATCCTGATTTTATCGTGGCCCAAAAGAGGGACACTTAGACGACTACTGAAACTTCTACGTTGGACCAGCGAGATACCCCTTGCCTCTGCAAGCCACAGCAACTGACAAGAGGCCTCTACGATGGAACACAACGGCTCACCTAGGACCATCAACGTTGGAATAACCTTGAGAGATATTCACTGGCTATGGGCGTGGGTAGCTACCATTTTCGCTGCCAGTATGTATACCGAAGGAGCCATTATCACGTGCAAAGTCACCAACACGGATTTCACGAGTGATGGGATCGACCTACTTGAGATGCTTTTAATCACCAGTACGCTGACTGGATAAGACGACTTCGAGCCGGCAATCGGATTGACCTAGTCACAATTCTGCAGGCAATCCGATTGGTCATAATCTTCTACATCAAGTTTAAACGTCTTCAAGAAAAACATAATCACCCACTGGCAGGCTATCTACGTTGGACTTCTTCAATCCGAATAAATCTACTACTGCAATTCTACAGTAAACCACCTTTGACGAGGGATGCTAGCTTCTACTCCCGGACTCTCCTGCATCCTTAATCTTCTACAGAAAATCTCGCCAAAAGGCCCAGTGTCATAGGCGAGGGTAAATAAAAACTACTTGATTGATTGAACAGCCTGTTAACATAGCAGCCTGATTACCTTGACCTCCGAGATAATATATTGCCCCCATTATAGCGTAAACAATGGTGTTATTGTCGTGTTAGAATCGAAATAATAAATACGTACCTGTATTTTATCGGTGAATAAAATACAGTTAGTCGTTCGGATGCGAGTGCACTCGTGATTTAATTACTACGCATCCGAACTCCTGACTGTATTTTATTTCTTAAATAACGCACCGAGGTTTTAACATTTTGAAATAACCCCCACCACACCCACATCCCCACCGCTCCCCCACCCCACCCCCACACACACTATTTACATTGAAATAAGAACGAATTTATAATTTAAGTAAAGCAGGTACATTTAACATTCGGGTTCGAATCCCACTGGGAGCTCGACTTGTACGTGTGGAAGTGTCGATTCTGACGGGTGACTGGAGGTGTACACTTGGCAAGCCGCTTGGGATTTGTCAGTTAACAATAAATGCTATTCAACCGTTACTCGGAGAATGGCGTTTTTCTTGTAGACCCATTCGTCGAGAGGAAGTTGTCCTAGCCCGATGCAGGATAGGGCATACACGTTATACTCATTCATATGTATTAGAAGGTGAGCAATTACCAGAATGTATACCCTGCTTTGCACCGTTAACGGTCAAACATATATTGTTGAAATGTGTAGACTTTGATCCTATGCGCCAAAGGTACTACAATGTTAATACTATTAAAGGGTTATTTGATACTATAGATTTTAGTCTTGTTTTAGATTTCCAAAATGAAATCAGACTATATAAATCATTATAATGTGCTCTTATATATATTTACTCGTTTATATACCCGTTGACGGGCATTTGTTGATTTACATATATAGTTTATATTACTACCATATCATCCCTTAATTGTTAATAGTTTTATCTTTATATATTTACCTTAATTTTTAATTACTACTTAATTTCTTCTTATTTCGTCGGTTTTGCTGTCATTTTAAAGAAATGTGTGGTCGAAAGGCAAATCGGGGAGGGAGGGGATATCTGCTAAAAAAAATATTGATATTGCATATGTGTATCTAAATTAAATCGAAATTGTTTTATACGTAAATGATTGCGTTCAAATGAAAATTTTAATATCCAAATAACGGAAGATAAAATGAAAACAATCATCATTTATATGGGGGGAGGCTGGTGTGTGTGGGGGTGGGTGGGTATGGGGCAACATGTATGCTTTATGTGTAAGAATTGACAAAAACAACACAGAAATGTAAAAAAATAAAAATAAAACAAACAAACAGAGTTTCGAGTGTGTGTGTGTGTGTGTGTTGTGGGGGGGGTGGGACGAGGTGGGGGAGGGGGTGGCGGGGGAAACATAGCTATATGTGTAAGAATGGACCAAAACAACACAGAAATATTTGTAAAAAAATGAGTTTCGAGTGGGGTGTGGTGGGGGGTGGGAACATAAAAAATAGTTTCGAGGGGGGTGCGAAGTGGGGGTGGGGGGGCAACATCGCTATTGTGTAAGAATTGACCAAACCAACACAGAAATAAAAATCCGAGCGGGGGGTGGGAGGCGGGCAACATCGCTGTATGTGTAAGAATTGACCAAAAAAAAAACACAGAAATATGTAAAAAAGAAAAAGAAAAAGAGTTCCCAGTGGTGAGAGGGGAGATAGGAAGGCGGGGCGGGTTGAGGTGGGTATGGGGTGAGCAACATAACTATATGTGTAAGAACTGACAACATAGAAATATTTTTAAAAAATAAAATATAAAACTAGAGTTTCGAGTTTCGAGTGGTGGTGGGGGTGGGGGGGGGACGAGTGGAAGGCGGTGCGGCAACATCGCTATATGTGTAAGAATTGACCAAAATAACACAGAAAAATGTAAAAAAATATATATAAAAAAGGGTTTCCAGTGGGGGGAGAGGGAGATGGGAAGACGGGCGGTTGGGGTGGATGAGGGGAGGCAACATCGCTATTGTGTAAGAATTGACCAAAACAACACAGAGATATGTGTAAAAATATAATTAAAAAATGAGTTTTGAGTGTGTGTGGGGGGAGGGGGGGAGTGGGGTAAGTGAGGATGGAAAGACGAGGCGGAGGGGGTTCCGGAAACATAGCTATATGTTAAGAATTGAACAAAACAACACAGAAATATGTATATATATAACAAAATACTTTTTAAAAATACGGGGTGGTGTGGTGGGGTGGGGGAGGGGTAAGAGGGGTGAAGGAATAAGATGCATACTGCTATAAGAAATTCCGAACCAAAATTATACATATATACCACAGCTTACACGCAAACCTAGATCTGCATTTATTGCACATTTTATGGGCAAACTCAATTTGGGTTCCTTGGGAGCCTAGAATTTGCAGAAGACAAAATTAATTATGCAACCCTTTACAACAAACTATAAGGAAACCAATTCCCAAATTTAGCTGAGCTAGGACAAGAAATGTAAGAGATATAGACCTGTAAACACAGATGTGATATAGACAAATTTTAAGGGCTATCAGAATTTGGGTTCCATGGGAGCCTAGGGGTTACAGGAACCAAAATTGCCTATGCAGTGGTTAAGATATGGCCAAATCTGGTTGTGTTAGGATAAGAAATGTAAGACACATAGACTAGTAAACACAGATTACACGCTAACCTTGATGTGGGACGCCGACGCCGGGGTGATTGCATAAGCTCTCTTTTTCTTCGAATAGTCGAGCTAAAAATCGGTCAAGACGATGCATATAGAGCCTATATATTAACGTGTTGAAAAACGTGTTTCTCACATGTGTGAAGGAATAACAAGTAATTACAAATCAATTTTAAAAGTATAGCGAGTATATATTATAACCGTATATCTTTTTGTTTTTAACAAACTGGGTCCCCTAGTCGTAGAAAGCGCGTGCATTGCTGTTATATTCATAAAGCACACCAATGTTGACCATTGTTTTATGTTTATATTACTGTTCAATCGTGTACATTGTCTATGTCCAATTTGCCTACACAAATTCAAGCCAGGCGCGCTACTGATCAATGACACTTGCCGCGATCTTTGAAGATGCCGCCTGTCACGTAGATACGTTTCTCTAACTGCACCTAAGCAAACTTATAAAGACAACGAAAACGCTAAAATTGTGCTCAATTTATCTTTGTCAAATAGTAATTTACACAAGTGTCTACAACGACTGAAGAATTTCACGTAAACAAGACATAATAATTATCTAAATAAATGCTTTAAAACCACACAAACGTTCCTGTTAGTTTCTGTTAAGAATTAAATTCTAAAAAATCATAAAATTTGACTAAACGCTTAGAAGTGTTAACCCGCCGTCGTCCAGAACTTGAATGACCAGAATGCAAACACCACGTGATACATCACGTGAACTGACCGTTACAATCTGCGCATGTATGGTATACAAGCAGACGACGCGTTTATATAACGTTGCTTACCCAATGAAACGAAATAAATAATATGTCTCAATTTCACATCTGTGAAAATGTTTACCACAATTATGACTCAACACTTTCCTTTGATCATTTACATCCTTTATATCGCCCGGTTATATATTTACAGAATTATATTAAAGGAACACAAGCAAATCTTGAAATGTTTATCAAGCATTGAAATTAGCGTCTCGATTTATTTATCCAGTATCATGTAACCCTGTTTGCATATTCCTGTAATTAAAATAATAAATAATATAATTTAGAGTTTTCATTTTTTCATCTTATCATGCCATAAGTTTACATATATTATTGGTGCAATATTATCAACAGTTTCTAATATGCAAAAACAATTTTCTTTATACTATTCGTATAATTAATATTAATGATTGAATAAATGAAAATTATGTACAATATTTACCGTAACGCCGCGTTTTTGTTTTAAATCAGGATAGCTGTATGTCCCTTTAATATATATCGCCTAGCCTATACATCCACGAATTATTTTTTTAAAATATAATGCATTCTTTAAAAGACATATGGACTCTTGAAGTGGGATGAATCATCAACATAATCCCGCCGGTTTGATTAACCTAGTATCATTTTGACTTGAAATCTGCTTGCTTCTACATTCTCATATGTAAATAAATACGCATGTTGCAGATACGTTGATTATACGTTTGTATTAGACCAAATGCAATGGTGGGTTATTTAATGATTATAGGCCCTCCACCACTTACCAATTTAGAATCCATTACGTCTAAATCAAATGCTTTCATTTCGACGGATATATATATAGAGAAATATATAACACTATCTCGTCTCGTCGCTTTCTGTTTTTTGTCCTTCTTATCGTAATGAAAGCGATCTTAGAATTCGATGACACGGGCCCTATTCCAACGACTCGCTCCATAATAAGCATGAACAATATTATTCCGGCTAATAATTTACTCTAAATTAGCACGCTAAACAGTGAACATATAACTGAACAATTGACATGTCGCCAGTACTTAGATATCTCCGTCCTATTGTTGATGTCGGAGTATATTGACAATAGTTTATGTAACATAGTTGCACGTGCTGTTGTTTGTCGGAGGTATCGTTCTGGTTTGATTTGTTGAAATGGATAAATGATTGACAACTGGCGACATGTTGATTGCGCGGGTTTTGAGATGAATAAATTATGACGTCACAAAGAAGGCGGGTCTTATGTTTTCGGTCAGGAGCTGCGTTCGTACTAATGGATATTTTTCGTCTTACACATATTTAAACCCCGCAAGAAGAAGAAGAAGAAGAAGAAGAAGAAGAAGAAGAAGAAGAAGAAGAAGAAGAAGAAGAAGAAGAAACAAAAGTCATATACCCATGGTCCATGTTCATATTTATAAGTTATTATATGTATATTGGGAGATTTGCCTCCGTTCTTCCGCGGATTTATATTGCGCGACTTTAGGAGCTCAATATGTATCCGCGGAAGAAAGAGTCTTATTTCCAGTTACAATTATTGTAATAACCTTTTCATTGTTTTCGTAAAGAAAATAAATAGAACAAAAAAATAGATTTTAACATGGTATTTTCATCAGAAACATTTATTTGAAACAGTCATATGTTCGTAATATCGTGGGCATTTTCCACAATAAAACCACCATACTATGACTTGTTTTTCTATCACTTGACATATTTCCTGTGATGTAATTTATGAGATGTACATAAAACTGTACATTGCACCAATCCCGAACGAGTATGCAAAAGTAGTTCGAAGTAGTCTACATTACACACTCAATATGGCTTTACATTACGTCGGATATGGGTGAATATTGACGTTTCCATTTACATCGAAAGTAAACGGAGTGTGTACATGCGTACATAATGTAACATTAGATATAACAGTCGAACAGGAACAGTAGCAACTGTTGTGTCTTGTAACATTATATCGTCATGCAATAATGTTACTAGATCCTTGGTTTTACTATATTTTCAACATTACATGACATCGTATTTGTTGTCATATAGACCTCACATCAATACCCTCTCAAGACCCCTGTAAATTAAGATTTAAAGGATTAATGTCCTATGTTGCAAAAAGGTATGGCACAATATGATTCAATAATTGTTTGTATTACTTTCATACGTGTGTCAGAGGGTTGGCGTAGAGCAATGGACAGCACGCTGAATTTCCCTTAGCAGTGTCCGTTGGGGACGTAAACCGGCGGTCCCATGTATTGAAGTCTAGCCCGAGCACGTTAAAGACAATATTAATTTATTCGTAAGTAAGAATATGACAGGTTGTCGATTCATATGTATCCCTCCCATCAGTCTGGGGCGCTGTAAATAACATATACTATGTATTTATTCTGAAGTAAAGACACTCATTGTGCACCGTGCAGTAGTGCTATGCATTTTGTAATTACTGAGAGATGGAAAAGTAGTAAAAAGAAAGAAGACAATGTATTAATATACTTGTAAATAGACATAAGATGGGTCAAGGGTATTCCGCCTTAAACCTTACACGTTCATAATTATACATGCATTACGTTTAATAAGACACATTACCATATGAATACTATTTCCGTTAATACTCAAAGTAGATGCGATGACGTGACAATGTCATGACGGAATTCATGTAATGCATATAACAAGATATAAAAAACAGTGACAGCCAATACACGATATTTAAAAAGTAAACTTCATTTTAAGTGTAAACCACTAAGAAAACACTTTAAATATAACATCTTCGCTCCTTAAGTTTACATTAAACAATAATACGCCAATTTATAAAAGCTATTAACTACTAGTAATTTAAAGTATATAGGATAACATACCAATAATTTAAATGTTACTTTAAGTATTCCATGTTTGCCCAAGAATGTCAATGCTTATAAAAAGACGTATACCACACAGGTAAAACTTGTAGTGGGTATGTACATAGAGACATGAGGAAGTAGCATTAGGCTACCTGTGACTTACACATTGTGCATACACGTTTATTCAATAGATTACGTTTGTGTTAAAGAGCCTAAACCAGGTAAACCAGGTAAACACCGATACACAATAAACAACCTTTAAACAGGAAGGGAATGTAATCCTTTATCGATTCAAACGTATTAGATGAATATTAAATTACTTTTGCAAAATATTGGCCTTTCAGTTTGTATGGTATAAACGTTTAACGAGCACAGTTGTTAATACTGTTTCTTCCTCTATATATGACCGACCGACCGACTCACTGACTCACTGTCTCACTGACAGACAGACTGACTGACTGATTGACTGACGGGCGGACGGGCGCAGACATGCAGACAGGCAGGCAGGCAGGCAAGGCAGGCAAGACAGACAGGCAGGCAGGCATGACCTGCTGACTGACTGATAAAAAAGACAGACAGACAGACAGAAGACGGACGGACTTACGGACGGAAGGTCATACTGATTGACAGACTGCCTGATCGGCTTTCGGCCTTTTTTCTTTCGTACACAGATATACATATATAATACGTTTATATCACGATTAAATTTTATCTTCGCGGAAGTGTTTTTTGTTGATGCTACCAAAGTTTCAACATCATTCGCTTTTTTGTATATATGACAAAAAAAAGAAAGACATAAAGACGTGCAAGACTCATGCTCTATTGTATTTATACCACAATAACTAACATATGCTGTGTATATCCTCGGGTATTACACGATGCATAGTGGGTATTTAGGCTATTGTGGTATAAATACCGAGTTACAGGTTATATTTGCTGAACTCGATAACGAAATCACTCGTGCGGAAATATATAAAGCATGCACCGAGTTAACTTTAGGGCCTTCAGGAGTCTCGGATTATGAATTCTTTAAATACGGATTTGATCAATAGGGATAAATCTGGGATACATCTCAGTGACTTCAAACATTGTGTAAACCACTCAAGACGATGTCCTACCTAATAAACCTATACATTTGTATATATACCTGTAAGTAATGAACTGTTTGTCCGAAATCATTGACCGTTTCAATTTATTTTTTGAACATACTATCACCGATATTGAGCCCTAATAGACCTGTACAACTAACTACGGTAACGATTATGGTAAGGATTACGATAAGGAATAACGACTAAAACAGAGGGATTTTCTCAACAAGCAATACGCACTGAATGCTCGACCAAATGTTTGCGCATCACTATATATAGGCCAATGAAATTCATTATTGACACTTCATGAACTTGTAGGGAAAAGTGGGTGGTCTGCCACTTCTACAAAAAATCTACCGTCATATAAAGCCTAAAATGTGCTGAAAATAACGTACACCACAATTCAATCAAACAGCAATCATTATTTTAGAATTTATTAAACTAGTTGGCATATATAATAAGATGAGATGGTTTGCAGAGCAATATATCATTTCTACAAGCGACCAGTTATTCGCCATGCTTCCTTTTCTAGGCCTCACCTAATAAAGTTGATATTCGCTTCATACCTTCTTTGCAAACTGGTTTAATTAACTTTATTTTTTTTACATGTTCTTGATACTTTCCTTTGAAACAATATAGCACTTAATCTCGAATATACTTCATTTTTCAAGTAGGTGGGACTATTTACGCTCGGCTGCGCACGCATAGAAAGTGATTATTCCGCTTCAAGGAGGTGAACGAACTGTACGCGATGCATGCACACACTGCGCTTGAATCCGGTGTGTCTTAAAGAAAACGGATATTCCACTGCATGAAAAGACATTGACAGTAGTGATTTCTCTTTTTCTCTTTTTCTTTTTGTTATCATTAGAATTGTTACTGATACTATTATAGCGACCGGAAAATAATGTAAATACAACAATTAATTCGCTTTTTTCCTCCGCTGTTTAGTATTTGGTTTTGCCGGTATTAAATATAAAAAATCCACGAAGCGTATTTTTTCGGCGTTTATGCTGTTTAAAACGCCGGTAATCAATGGCAAATTTACCATAAAGCACTAACGCGATTCGTGTATTACGCAATTTACTATCGACGTTTAAAACCGCATAAACGCCAAAATGCGAAACAATTCCTTAATAAATGAGCAATCATGTATTACATACATTGTAAAAGAAAAAAACTAACCTTCAATAGTGGCGGCCTCATCCATTTCGATGTTAAGAGTTAACTGATCAATTTGATTGTTCTAGTGTGCATTCACGATCTTTCAGTTTTTCAAAATCCTACAGGGTTTTGTATTCAGTAAAGTTAGATGTTGAATAAAAGGTAGTACAATTTGAGTTTTCAGTACTACCATAGGTTTAAAAACATTTATTGTTGCAAAATAATCAACAGTTAGGAATATGTAAAGCAATTTATTTGCACTATTCAAATGTGTAAAAGTTAAAAAAAAAAAATAACAGAGTGCCGTGACTTACAAAAAAGAGCAAAATTGCCGTTTGACTCTTTAAATGTATCCTGGTTCGTAACCCAGGATAGCACAAATTGCTGTCCCGCAGTGAATATTCTTGTAAAGAATGGGTAGTTTTAGTTTCACTCATTATATTTAGACATCTTAAATAGGAAATATCAATATTTTTCCACACCACAAAAACACATTAAGAATAGACACTTCTCACTTGACAATTCGAGCTCCCATTGGTATTCGAACCCGCAGGAGTGAGAGGCGAGACAATTTTAGACGCAGCGTCTTCACTATCTCGGATACGGCGGCAATTTTTGGGTAAGACATAGGGGATAAACGTGTATTATTATGTACTAAGGCGGATTCAGGGATAAGGCGGACCCAGCACCCCGACCCT
Source organism: Cyrtodaria siliqua (assembly GCA_037043455.1). Taxonomy (NCBI): domain Eukaryota; kingdom Metazoa; phylum Mollusca; class Bivalvia; order Adapedonta; family Hiatellidae; genus Cyrtodaria; species Cyrtodaria siliqua. The sequence continues at coordinate 42,677 of JAWPHD010006630.1, read as the reverse complement.
CTAAAATCCCACAAGTATTACCTATGCATGCCGGATTACCTGGGGCGCGCGCCATTCCTACTGTTAGTCATCATGGATTTAACAGAATTCACTAAACGTCATGTAGAAAAACATTTTATTTCGAAAGAGCCTCCGCTGCCCCCGCCTCCGACCCTCCCACACACAAATGCTCAAACCAAAATCTTGGATCTGCATCTGATGTGTACCCTCCTCTCAAAACGTTTTTAGTGATCACTTATTCAGGCAAGCCCCTTTAAAACTCCAGCCGAATCTGGGTTGTTGTAGCGAAGACTGTATTGAGAAAAAATAGTCTGAAAGGTCGATGCATATGACGTATATATATATTGAAAGAAATGAAATAGAAATAATAAGTATTTTTTAATTTGATTTTTATTGGCTTTTTTTTACACAAACCTCTCTGAGCCTACTAAAATCCAGGTTGTTATACAACTTTGAGATCAGCCCCCAACATGTTCTCGCGCTTAGAATTTAGTCTGAAGTCATAGTCGTTATCGTAGTTAGTTGTACAGGTCTATTAATAGGCCTGTGTCCAACTAACTACGGTAACGATTACGGTAAGAATTACGATAAGGAATACCGTCTAAAACAGAGGGGTTTTCTCAACAGGCAATACTCGTTGAATACTCGATCATGCGTTTGCGCATCACTGTATATAGGCAAATGCAATTTACGACATGAACTTGTAGGAAAAAGTGGGTGGTCTTCTACTACTACAAAAAATCGTCATATATACCCTAAAATGTGTTTTTTGAAAATAACTTACACCACCTTTCAACCAAACAGTCAAACATCATTATTTTAATATTTATTAAACTACTTGGCATATGATATGATGAGATGGTTTACAGAGCAATACATATTTTTTACAAAATACCAGATATCGCCATGCTTCCTTTTCTAAGCCGCACATGATAACGTTGATATTGGCTTCATACTATCTTTGCAAATTGGTTTAATTAATTTAATATGTTTTGCATTTACTTGATACTTTCCTTTGAAACAATATTAATAGTGTTTAAAGCTACAGAGTCCCTATATCAATCGATTTCTTCTTTGTAGGCGTGGCTTTATTTGTAACTTCATGTTCACCAGCTCATGTCGAAATCGGGTATTTAAGCGAGCAAATATAGCGCAAGAAATCATTTACTGTATATACATCGACCACTGCACATCGTACCTGTACACAGGTAACAGTAATTTTTACAGAAAAAAAAAGTTAGCTTCTTTCGGGGCTCGAACACACGACACGATTTCAAGTCCTGAGCTCTATCCACTGAACTAAACCGCTACTTGAGAAAATAGTGTACTAACTACCATATATTATGAGGCAAAATAACTTAACATATTTGAACGCAACTAAAGATGGATCAATAAATATGCAGTCCATATTGTCGCACGTGTAAATTAACATTGCCTGGTGTAATACTGTATATTATCAATATGAAACTAATACTTCGCCTCAAATCAACCATATCTCGACTTGTTATTTAGCGCTTGATGAGTTTGTGTGCGCGCTCTTGTTATTACGTAATGCCTATTTAGTGTTAAAAATGCTACAAAATACCAATAAGTAGCAGTGGTCTAGAGGTTCAGCGTACATCTTTCAAATCGTACAAGTGCAAGGCTGTGGTTCAAATCCATTCCGGGCAACTATTTTTTTTATCACATATATTCTGGAGCAGTATATTTATCGATGTTACCTGTACGGAGGCTAAATAAAAATGTGAAATATTACGTATCGATTTCTCCTTATATACCGACTTTTGGGGTGTTCGTCGATTTGAAACTACTTCACACGTGACTCATTCATATTCATGAGTTATTACCAGTTAAAATAGGGACTGTACAGCTTTAAGGGTCATGTATATTCTTTGGAAATCACATTGAATTATATATTGATTTCGCCAAATCTTGAAACTAACATGGATCTGAGTATTTTTACACACAACTTTGAAAACAAAATATTTACATACCAACATAGGTAATAGGGATAAGATACAGTAAATTTAATACATATACTGTTTATAAAATCACATTTTATCTTTCTAAATATGCCTTTGTAATGAATATACCAACACAGGTACATACAGTCCATTGTACAGTTCTAGGTGAATGCACATTTTGAAAAGGATTAGTGTGTTGACAACAAAGGAATACTGGACAGTCTATAATTGGTGTTGTGTAATGGAAACGTGACTGAAACAAAGATTGTTTAAACATGTTTTCCTGGAAATATTCCACTGTTTTTTATCCCTACTACCTAGATTGATATATAAAGAGCTCATATTGCAAATGTTGTGAAGAAATGCTTAGAAACGTTTCAGTTCAGTTCTAGGATTTCGCGCATTCGTTATATATTTCAATATTATTCAATGTGATTTACTTAAGAAATGATATGCGCCCTTTTGGGTGTTTTAAAGTGTGTGGAGTCCGAATACATATCATAGGAAAATTATTATTATGACTATTTTCCAATTTGACTTTTGTGTTAACCATTTGCACTTCATTACCTAAAGTAGATGGCAATTTTCTCAAGGTCATTTGACTCGATTACTGGCTTATGGTTTGTAGGTCTACAGTTTCTGGACCGCATCTGCTCTTTCATGAAGCCGTCAAGGGTACGGGTCGCTGATTTAAACAGTGTATCATGTACTATGTCTATATTTATTACAAGGTCAGCTAAGTGCCTGTTGATTCCTGACCGGATGTTTTTCATGGTGTTCTTGTGGTATGTTTCCAAGCTTTCTTTCTCTTGTCTCAGATTTTTGTTGGGCAACCTCACAATAACATCGCCGCATCACTTGGGCAAGATGTTCAGCTGGTACTGTGGAAGTGTCCAATAAGTGGCCATGTATGCCAGTCTGAAAGCAGGTGTTCATGAAGGAAAATTATTTATACTTGAAAATAATTTTGCTACTTAGTGTTTTGAACAGCATGTGAAAATGTCCAAAACACTTTGTGGTTAAAACATCAAATCTTTTGTTCTTAACTGGATTATAATTTCATTTTGAATGGAATTTGGAAGGATTATATTTGAACAAAGTTAGAAGTAAATATGTAAACAAGTGCAGCGTAAAATCTTGGCAGCAAACTTTCCAGAAAATATTTCTTATGGATATATGATGACAGATTCGCACATATTTGGTCAGTTTACAGTTAAATATGAACCGCGCCACACGAAAATGTGACAGTACTAGTGGATTTATGCAATACATCCGATAGTGACGGTGTTAGTGGATTCGATAGCGACGGTGTTAGTGGATCCGATAATGACGGTGTTAGTGGATTCCTTTAGGCACCCTTTGACTGTTAATCAACCTCTGTAGCATGCTAACTCGCATGTAACAAAGACTGCAAGTTGAACGGCATGGTACATGACCGCATCAGTCATTAATCAGGCAGCATTAGTACAAAAGGACCTGGGGGTTCGAGTTAGATGGAACCTAAGTCTGATTATTGTTTGTACATGTATAATGTGTAGAGGTGCGCAGTGTTAACGATATTAACCGGTATACCTTTGGACTCCACACACTTTAAACCACCTTTTTTTTCATATGAAATGAAAACCAAAAGAGCGCATTTCATTCTTTAATTGATTTGTTACTGATCTCAAGGTTTTAAATACATTTCATATTCATGTATAGGTTATTTACAGTACGGTATGTAATATGACTTTGTAATTAATGAATGTTTTTGTTAAACATGTAGGGCCCTACCTTGCAGGCTTTTAACTGCCCATTTTGTGTTCATTTTAGTACGTTTTGCCTGGTGACCACTTTCAATCATATTCAATTCCTCTTCACTGACACTCCTAAACCACCCATTGTCATCGCCTTTCTCTGTTTCAAATTTGGCCACCCCATCAGGCTCTATGTCAGGCACCAAAAGGTCATCTTTCTTTAACTCTGTTTCCATTCTGGCCACCCCCTTATATTGCATGTCAGATGCCAAAAAGTCGACAAAACTTGAATCAATTGTTTGAAATATATCGTCCTCACCAACAATTAGTTGATCCAGTAAAAAGGCGTGGTTCATAATGTCAATATTTACGTTCAAAGTGCCATAAATATTGTCGTCCGTCATTGTTTACGTTTAACTTTCATTTCCACTTCGTCTGCTGAAATATCGATAGCGCGCAATCTAAAAATAATTTGGGATTCCAAATTTCCGTGTATAAATATAGTTCGCGTATTCATGCGCAATATTCTATTAAGTTAAGCTCCGCCCATCATCCAATGAAAACCGTTAAAGGGCATATCATGAGAGTAATGATTCATCGGAAAATGAAATGCAGCGTGTCAAATAAGATTCATCGTAGCGAATGCAATAGCGATGTAAATATAAGGACTTAGCTTGACCCTTAATCTCGAATACACTTCATGTTTTACGCTCGGCTGCACACGCATAGAAAGCGGATTCACATGTCTCGCCTAACGGGGCCGGGACTTCAAAATAAAAAGCTCAATGATGATTTACACAATCCCGATAAAAAGCACACTAGAACTGAACAAATCTAACGGTCATTATTCATGTTGTTCTAAGTGATTACTGTATACGAATGGGTTCATATATACAACCTGCGCACTACCTAAATTCACTGAATATTAATGATATTAGGCGGTACTGTATGAGACGCTTCAGGTACTTTGTAAATCGACCACTGGTCTTATAACGGGTATAAAAACGGATTTTAGCAGACGGCATTTTACCACCGAACTGATGAGACCAATCTTCAGTAGAAATACCTAATAGGAAATAAAAGTCATTAGAAATTGAAAAGGAAACTAAAGATGTACTTACTCAAACAACCTTATAAGTCCACATTGATATATAATCGAAAACAATACCTATAATTAAACGTAGCGGCCTTTTAACAAAGACCCTTTCCAACTATCCCGTTCCATCAAAGAAACTATTATATACAAATAATCCTCCATTTTTATGTGTTTGTGTGTGTGTACTGTATATTGAAACAAAATCAAAATTGGAATATTGGTAGAGGCTCATAACTAATGGTAAAGATGGAGATGTAGTATTTTTATGTGAAATTTTGCATGCATGGTTTACACATATCAGTAGATTATAAATCACTATATTTTTCATAAATTCCTCTTTATTTATGCATGAATGGAAATTTTGAAATTGAAAATAAAATGGATAAAGAGACACAGAGAGACAGAGAGACATAGAGAGTCAAAAAGAGGAAGAAGGAAAGAGAAAAAGAGAGAGAAAGAGAGAGACACACACAGGGAGAAAGAGAGAGAGACAGATAAAGAAAGAAAGCGAGAGGGAGGGAGGGATGGAGGGAAAAGAGTGAGAAATGGGAGATATAATGGAGGAAGGAAGGAGGGGGTTGAAGGAATTGAGAGAGAGAGAGAAAGGGAGAAGAAAGAGGGAAAGAGAGAGTTTCTATATAGTCTAATAAATATAGACGTAAGAGCCGGAGGACCTCACACCCCAATGTTTCGGGGTGGGCCCCAATATTGATGTTTTCACGAAACAAAAAATAATGCAACACAAAATATATGAATTGGCAATCTGAACATTAAAATTCTGATTGATCAGATTTCAAAATCAAAGAAAATATGAAAGATGTCAGCTTCCGTCTGTATGACAGGTTAAGTGTTAACTAAAAAGCGAAAGTTTTAGTATAACTATTAAGTTCAAATTAAGTTCAAATACTAGTAATTAACCTTTCCTAAGTTTACTTATTAAAATCTTTAATTTTCTTTAATCAAGTTCAATGATTTGTAAAGTAATTTTAAATGAAAACAGGCCCGTAACCAGCCATGAAATTTAACCGATGCATATCCCTTATGTTGTTGTCCGGTGGCATTAACCTCCCTCTCCACCCTGGATTTTGTTTTGATTTCCTTCAATGTGTTGCATTTCCCCCAGGGTCCTTATATACTAATATATTGTTGTTTTTATGTAAAGTATGTACATTCCCAAAATTCAACCAAGGCAACTGCCTCTGTGTGCCCCAGTGTAGCTACGGACCTGGAAAATCAATATGTTGAAAAGCAATGATTTTCATTCACGGTGGACAGACGTAACGGACCCCGGCTGCTCAAAATAGCGTTACCTTGATCCTGGTTGCTCATGTAAAAACACGTAAACTGTTGGACGTGCTGTTAAAAGATATTTAATATTTCTTTACAATAAGACACTTTTTCAAAAATTATCACACCCTCGTCGAAATCCAACAAGTCGTTTAGGAGGATTAGCACCGACAAGAAATTCAAAGTAAAAATATCAAGGGGCCATAACTCTACCAAAAAATTAACAAATCGAAAAAAGAGCAATATGCACAACTAGACATCATACCAATGCGTCCTGCTTTGTGAAATCCAACATGGCGTTTAAATAAAAATTGAAGGTAGACATTATTAAGTTATCTGCACTTTGCTTGGAGGGTCAAGGTCAAATACACATTTGCTTTGTCACGTTGCAATGTACCACTCAAGATACAACTATAATTTATTTTTGAACGGTCTAGTGTATGTGTGTGAAAAAGTGACCTGAACGCAAAAGTTGAAGGTAACAATTATAAGGTTATCTGCGCTTTACTTCAAGGGTCAAGGTCACATCCACATTTCCTTTGTCACGTTGCAATGTTCCACCTAAGATACAACTATAAGCAAAGTTTAAAAGGTCTAGTGCATACAGTTTGTGAAAAAGTGACCTAAACGCAAAAATTGAACCTAAATATTATTAAGTTATCTGCCCTATGCTTGGAGGGTCAAGGTCACATCCACATTTGATTTGTCACGTTGCGATGTACCACCCAAGATACAACTATAAGCAAAGTTTGAACGATCGAGTGCATACAGTTTGTGAGAAAATGACCTAAACGCAAAACCTGAATGTTGACGCCGCACCTATGTCTCTTTTTTTTCGAAACGGCGAGACAAAAGCTAACCTTCGATAGTGGCGGCCTCATCCATTTCGATTTTAGGGTTAGCTGATAAATTCACTTGTTCTAGTGTGCATTCAAGGCGATAAAGCGCACGCGCTGCACGATCTTTCAGTTGTTCAAACCCCACAGGGTATTGTATTTAAAGTCAGATATTGAAATAAAAGGTACAATTTGAGTTTTCAGCACTACCATAGGTTTAAATACTTTTTATTGGTGCAATATAATCAACAGTTAGGAATATGTAAATAAATTTATTTGCAATATTCAAATGCGTAAAAAAACTAACAGAATGCCGCGATTTAAGTTCGTTTAGTGCAGTGTGTCGGCTGTAAAAAGTCTCCCCGTGCTACGAATCAGTAGTGTTATTTTTACTGGTCCTTTGGGACCAACGAGCCCAATATAGGTGGCTTTGAAGTAGAATACCGCTTAAGCCGGTGCTAGGGGGCGTGAGAGGTGTTGCTTCTTGCATTACCTCTCATGAACAGACTCAATAAAACCGAGTCTGCTGCTTTATTCTCTTACTTGTGTTTGTTGCTCCCAAAGGATCACCTTTATTAGTATTTATTAAACAAAAAAAAAGCAAAATTGCCGTTTTCCCTTTAAATGTATTCTGGCGCGTAACCTAGGATAGCACACATTTCTGTCCCGCAATGAATATTCTTGTAAATAAATGGTAATTATAGTTTTATTCATTATACTTAGGCCATCTATATTAGAAAATATCAATATTTTTCCACACCACAAGAAAACCTTTAAGAATTGACATGAATATATCATGTACTAAGGTGGATTCAGGGATAGCACGGACCCGGCGCACCATTTCTGCTGTTAGTCATCATTGGATTTAACATAAAATTAGTATCGAAAAATACAACAGAATTCACTAAACGTATACATTTTATTTCGAAGGATCCTCCCCTCCCACCGCCTCCGCTCCTCCCACACACAAATACTCAAACCAAAATCTTGAATCAGAATCAGTACCTCCTCTCAAAGCGTTATTAGTGACCAATTATTCAGACAAGCCCCTTTAAAACTCCAGCCGAGTCTGGGTGATTGCATCGAAGACTGTATTAAGAAGAAATAGTCGTTTATATATATTGACTGAAATATAAATAACATGTATTATTAATTTGATATTTTATTGGATTTTTTTCTACACAAACCCCTGTGAGCCTACTAAAACCGAGGTTGTTATACAACTTTGATATCAGCCCCAACATTTTCTCGTGCTTAGTATTTCACTGGGTGTAAACACGGTATCAGTGCAAATGGATTCTCTATAAAAATCAGTCACGGTTGCTCATCGACAATGATATCGGTTTCGCCACGAATAGTCATCGATTCTCAACGATGTCTGTTTACAAACGTAGATTTTGATTGAAAATGATAAGCATTTTGCTTTTTAGAGAGTTTTCACGCGAAATACATTCTTATATACGCTAATATGAGCTAACTAATTATGTTTAATAAAAGTGTTTCGTATAGTTTCTATATAAACCACATTTTATACATCAAATTATAAAATGAAAGAATTCATATAAACTTCAAAACGTATAGCACTTTAATACATTATGCTTTATCAAAACATATATACAACCAGTAGAAAATAATAATTAGTTCATATTGTTTGTCATAGGGTTAAAAATAGCTGTTTTTAAAAAATGCATGTCACGGATTTTCCCTGAAAGTGTCACGGCATCTCGACGACAACATTATTAATGTGACGGTTACTCAACGACGATTTTTTTATTTTCAGAGTTTAACTAGCAGACGCAAACATTATTCTCGGTGGTTTTCATCATGTATATAGCGGTTAGACACTATTCCATTTAACATACACGGAAACGATACATAGTGTGATTCATATCAACTTTACGTGCGTACACCTAGCTTCCTACTGTTCAGAAGGAGAACAATTTAAAACTATGAACACAATCATCATTGTGGGGTGTCGTATTGCCTTTGTAAACACCATTTGGTTAAACATATTTTATTTCACAAGCTTTTTACAACATATTATTTGTACACAATAGAAGAAAAAGGATTAGAACGAAAGTAAGATACGTATGATGTCCTGATATTAATTGTACACAATTGATGGCATAGTAAACAGCAAAAGATATGTTCACAGTATACGTTCTGGAAGTATGAGGACTAAATATCTTTAAATTACTTTAAGTAACGAAATGGAAAAATAGAAAGTAATATGAAATATATGAAATTCAAACAGACAAAAAATTAAATGAATAGATTATGCAAATATATTTAATAGTTATTAATATTTATTTAGAAATCTCCATTGTAGAGTTTTAAAAAAAACACAGGAGAAGGTGGGTGTAGTTGATTTAGGAATTTAACAAAAGAACAAATCGATCTACTAGTTAAAACGTTTTGGGTTTTTAAGAATATTTGTATCGAACGATTCATTTTGATCTCCAAAGAGAAGTGTTTTCAGTGTAATATTTGGTAGACGGGGTAATGAATTTACCAATACATCTAATATCAGTATATTTATTGCACTTAAGAAGTGGTCACCGTTTCTACACATGCGCATGTACAAAGAGGCGCGTCGACCATCTTTTTGGAAAACAGATCATTGTTAAAGGGAACCGTAATTTAGACGCCGTCTGGTATGCAATATCTGTAGGTTTTTTTCTCCGAAGAGATAGTGTTTGGGAGTTTTGTTTTGATTACGGTTAAGTGAGCTTTTAAAGGAAATAACTGTTTCGACATGCCGTGATTCTTCGGTTAAGTTATTATATTCGCGAAAAATAGAGGGGAGAAAATAATCATAGTGGTAGTTGGCATGGGTATTGACAATTTGGATGTTTGTAGAGTTTTGTAAGTTATACCTTGATACATTACCTACAGAGGGAGGAACAAGTTCAGAGAGGAAATTGGGAGTTTTATTTGTATAGGTTGTCAGTAGAGACAAGCTTCGTTGCTCCAGTTACTATCCGAGCAGCCTCATTTTGTACTTTGTCTAACTAATATTTTTCATATTGTGTGCAGTTATCGAATAGAATATCTCCGTATTCTAAAATAGGTCTTATGAAGGACGTATAAATAGTTTCTAAGGGCACTTTACCTAGTTTGTACTTAAGTGTCCGCATACTGTTAATCATCTGTCATGCCTTTGATTGGATATATTCGATGTGCTTGTGCCAGGATAAATCATTTGACAAAAAGACTCCGAGGTGTTGATGATCATCGTCTTCAGTTATTATTTGGTCATTCATAAAAACGGGTGGGTGGTGGATAACATTGACTTTACGTGATATAGGAAGATATTTAGTTTTGGATGGATTAAATTTGACAAGCCATCTATCTGCCCAATTTGATATTTTCAAAAGATCGGAATTCAGTGTATTCGCAACAGATTTCGGATTATCTGCAACAATAAACAAACCTGTATCGTCTGCAAAAAGACGAATATTTGAATTGATGTCTATAACAATATTATTAATGAGAAGGAATAACAATGGATCCAAAATGGAGCCTTGTGGAACACCGGCTTTAATGTTATTCCAATCAGATTGGACACCTGGTAGGACAACGTGTGGTTTTCTATCAGTAAGATAGCTTTTAAACCATGTTAAGAGATATCCTGTGATACCACCAAATGATGTTATTAATAAAAGCCAATATACCTTTCCATGGCTTGTGTAGGCTAGTGTCAAAGGCTATTGTGACGTTATTAAATCTTCATCTATCAGTCATACCCATCATATTATTATTATTATTATTTCTTGAAATATTCCATAAATATGCTATTGTAGTGTATCCAACATACTACAAGTTTGTATTCACTGGTGTACTCGTTACAGGGAGAAAGAGCATGAAATGAGAAATTTTGAAATCGACGAATACGATAAATACAAAAAATATTGCAGTATCGGTTTGATTGAGACTGTTCATGAACGGTAGTGAAAAATGTTTGCTACTGTTTATGCCCTCTAGCCCCGGATTGAGCATTAACATTAGCATTTCGATTTATTATTAAATCCAGTATCATTTCGACTTTAAACCTACTTGCATATAGTTACTTATAATGTTGAGTCACTTCTAATGGTAGCTATGTATCTCAACTTATTCGTTTTTCTAGAGCTTGTACTCGAGTTGAGAACTTTAATATTCGTAATCTTTGTATAACTAAAAAGCTACTCCATCAAGGCTACCGTTACCATAAACTTCGTAAAACATTTGCAAAATTATATTATCGTAACCCTAATCTTCTTTCCAAATATAGAAGTAATTTAACTCTTCTACGACAAGGACTATCACAACCTAACTTTGTGGAGCGCTGTGGTCTAGTGGTAGAGCGTTGGACCCATGATCCAAAAGTCGTGGGTTCGATTCCCGCCATTGCCATATGCCGTGTGTCCCTGTGCAAGACACTTCATCTGCATTGCTGGTTCTACCCAAGACATCGAGAGTGATTCAAATAAGTTCATAGAGCTTTCGTTACAATCGATGTAAAATAAATAAATTTAAACTAAATTAAACTAACCTGACTTCTAAGGTGATGTGATTCACAAACTTCGTAAGACCCTTAGTCATGATCACTTTCATACTATCTTTGTTAAACTTGCTAAACGGTTTATCAAAAGAGGTTATTATGACCCTATCATTTTACAACGCACTGCATGCTTGGTAGTGGTGAACCCATTTTCAGTTTGCCACTTTGCTTTCCTCTTTAATTGTGCGATGACCGAACAGGCTGTGGACCCTATGATGACGTCTACCTAAAGCCCAAAAGGACGGTGACGGTTGATGTTTGTATGCAAGCTTGTCTTGTCGTGCTCTCAATCGTATATTATCTTGTTGCTCTGGCTTCTGCCATGTCAATGAGTACCTTCTTTGTGGCTTTCCAGGCTATTGATTTTTGTATTTATATATACACGAACATCTTTGTTTTTCTTATATTGCCTATTAATGGTGCCTTGTTGGTAAGAGAATAGTTCATGGCGTGGATTTCTTTATTTACACTTTCCTGTTTTATTTGGATGACAGTAGGGTAACTGTGAGGTTTGGTGCACCCTAGAACCTTGTTTAAACCCACCCTCCACAGCGGTTTTTTCTGCCATTTTCTGTTCCAAGGCTGTAGCCCTATTGTCAACCCTTTTTGTGTTTGTGACGTCATATGCCTTTATTAGTTAACATTGCCATTCATGTTTGTCATTTTGTGTGTTTTGGGGTTGACTGTGTTCTGTGAAAGCTGCGTTTCCTTTTCAATTTTTATACTTATTTTTATTCTCTTCGTTATTCTACCATTGGTTTGAATATATTACTGATGAAATATAATCAACAGTTAGTAATATGCAACAACAATTTGCCTTATATTATTCTTTAATTAATATTAGTGATTAAATAAATGCATTTTCATGTAACACTCTTAGCTTGTCTAAACTCGATTGCCGTGTGTCCCTGTACGGTTTACACATCACTTTCATATTCCATAGATGTACTAACATCTGCTTCCTTTATGCATATGGAAGATTCTTCCTCAAAAGAAACTTCCGTCAAACTCTCAAACCTACTGGTAGCTACGATTCCCTCCATTAATCAACCCTGTAATTGTCGTAGGAAATCCGTGACACTGTAAGGGAGAAACCGTGATATTATAATTGCAATCGTCAGGACACCGTGACAGATTTATACAGTGACATTGTTATGCCGAATAACTGCATAATACAGGCAGTATTGACTTTTCGTTGCGCAACCGTGACTGGCTTCGTCGATAATCCATTTGCGTTGATACCGGGTTTACGCCCAGTGGTATTTAGTCGGATGTCACAGTCGTTATCGTTGTTAGTTGTACAGGTCTAATATCGGCATAATTTGTAACAAAATATTAGACATTTGTTACTTCCCTTATCACTGGACAGAAGGATACATATTACCAACGCACAACAACGGGGATAAAGATTTACCAGAAAACTATTGTGGAATAACTCTTAAGTGCATTTGGAAAATTGTTCACACAAATATTAAATACTAGACTAAGTAAACATGGTAAATGGGCAGAAGATTATTTTGTATATATGGAAGTCCAGTCGGGCTTTTGTAAAAATATGGGAGCAACTGATAATATTTGTTATTCTACACGGTATTGGTAAAGGTAAGCATGTACTAAACGAAAATAAACAAATGATTGTTTGCTTTGTAGATTTTAAGGCATTTGATTTATTGGTCCGACAGAATACATTTTATAAACTTATCCAATACGGAGTAAGGGGAAAAACCTGAAACTATATTATAAAGTCGTTATATACAAACGTAAAGTCGCGTATTAAAAACCAAAACCAACTTAGTGAAAGTTTTAACTGTTATATCGGGACCCGTTAGGGGAACTGTTTATGCCGTTTATATGTTCAATGTATGTTAAGGATTTAGAAGAAAAGAATTGCTTTAAAAGGCTATAAATACGTAGATGTTGATACCTTAAAACTTATATTACTCCTATATGCAGATGATATCGTATTCTTCCCGGAAACTGAGGTTGGTTTAAAAGAAGGGTTGACTATTTAAAAGAAATAGTGTAACAGATGGAAACTCGTAGTTAATCTTAATAAAACAAAAGAAATGCTTTTTATGAAGGAGTGAGGGAGGTGGGCGTGGTGTGTGTGTGTGTGGGTGTGGGGGAGGGGGGGGGGGAGACTAAGAATAAATATGTATTTATTTATGACGGTAAAAAAATGGAAATTATAAATCAATTTAGATATCTGGGTATTACAATTACACCCGGTGGATCATTCTGTAAAACATTTGAAATATTAGGCGGTCAATCTTTAAAGGCAATTTTCAAACTGAAGTCATACTTAATTAACTTTGGAGACCTTAAAATAAGCCATAAGTTAAATTTATTCGTCAAATTTATCCTATTCTAAACAAAGGAGCAAAACTATGAGGTTTTACAGGTGCCGACTCTGTAGTAAGGATACACAATTTTGTAACAGTTTGAATATATATTTTTTGATTATGATGTTACTAAAAGCTTTAAAATAAAAGCTAGACATATTGCAGAACTTAAGTGGATGAAAAACTTACAGACACCTTATCCACTCGGCCGTAACGACAATATTTATCAAGAAGGAAATATTTCTTAAGATCCTAATATTGACATTTTTTCTATATTTTCTATTCAAAAGCGTAAATCTAGGTCTCATGGTCTTAGGCGTTATGGTAACATCAAACGTAAATCGCGTGTAATTATTTTTGTCGCTGATTTATATACTATTTTTAAACAGTCTGAAAAGCACTCTATGCTTTCACGGCTTATCTCTGTGTCCATTTCTTCACTAAAGTTGATCGACGAGGAAGCCGACAAAATATTCATTCGTACAGATCCCTTGTATAATACTGCTTCCATAGTTCAAAGCTACACACAACATGTTCTCCAACCCCATATTGTCAAGGAGTCTGATCACGTCAGGCATTTTCTAAAACTACTATATATTAATAAAGGTATTAATTTCATTGACATGCCTAGTATTTTTCGAGCTACTCATGTAGTTGATTCTATCCCAAAATATTTCAAAAATTCCGAAAGTCCTGTAATTTGTTATAAGTATAAAAAGCCTATTAGAAATATTATTTTCAGCTACAACAAAATAGTTTTTGACCTTGATATAGTACTTAATACTCCTAAGGAATGTGAATGCTACACATCACAATTTTGCTATGCTCCAGCAGGTCATGTCATCAATGGTTATTTTGATTTTGTTGATAAACATATTCGGCATTTGTTTTCGAAAGGTCCTAAATATAGATTACTTTCATCTATTGATTGTAATGCCTGTCGTGCCCCGATCGCCCACTCCATTGAAGATTTTAGTATAAAATGGTATCGTAGAGAACATGCGGACCCAAACTCGCTTTCTACTTGGAAAAAGTCTATTCTTAAAATTATAGATACACGTATTAACTTTTTTAATGCTATCACCTCTTTACTTCCTCCGAGACCTAGGTTTTCCTTTCGTAATTTAAAAACGGGAATTCAGGAATTTCATAATAAATTTGTTTTAGTTCCTGCAGATAAAGCAAGTAATAATGTAATTGTTGATTGACGCCAACATTACATCAACGTTTTATCTCTGGAACTCGGCAGCACCAAATCGTATACTCCAGTTAATTCTACTGAGGATGATGTTGTTTCCGCACATATCACTCTGTGCACTACTTTCAAGGCTGGTGTAAACGATAAGCAAAATAAACTGCCAACTATATACTGGATTCCTAAATTACATAAAAATCCGTATAA
The DNA here is from genome assembly GCA_037043455.1 of Cyrtodaria siliqua. Taxonomy (NCBI): domain Eukaryota; kingdom Metazoa; phylum Mollusca; class Bivalvia; order Adapedonta; family Hiatellidae; genus Cyrtodaria; species Cyrtodaria siliqua. Next base: position 27,471 of record JAWPHD010006630.1, on the reverse strand, counting down.
GGCTCGCTTTATTTCGAATTCTAGTGCCTGCACCACAACAAACATCTCCAAACTTTTAACTTCTTGTCTTACTGCCGTTAAAGATCAAGTTAAACTATATTGTGATAAAACTTATGAAAACTCTGGGATTACTTTATTTTGGTCAATAAACAATTCAGGAGACGTTCTTGATAAAATTTTCAATAAAGGTAAAGTTTTATCAATAAGCACTTATAACTTCTCTATATACAACTTTACCACATCACCTTATTAAAGACAAGCTAATTCCTCTTATACAAAAAACATTTGCTAGAGAAAATACTACATTTTTGGCATGTAATAATATTAAAGCGTTTTTTACTAACGGCAGTTTAGACAATTATACTATGTGGACTTGCTATGACGTTTGTGAAGCACTCATCTTCCTGTTGGATAATATTTTCGTCAGGTATGGAACCACCGTTTATAGACAAATTGTTGGTATCCCTATGGATACGAACTGTGCACCACTTGTCGCAGATTTGTTTTTATTTTGCTATGAAAGAGATTTCATGTTGAGTTTTTCACCAGATACCCAAGCAGATGTTATTGAAACCTTTAATGACACATCTCGGTATCTGGATGACATATTGAACATTGACAACCCTTTCTTTCCAACTATGGTTATTAATATTTATCCTAAAGAACTTCAGCTTAACAAAGCTAATATATCTGATAATAACGCTTCTTTTCTTGATTTAGATATCTCGATTGAAAATGGTGAAATAATTAGCAAAATCTATGACAAGAAAGATGATTTTAATTTTGACATTGTTAAATATCCCCACTTGGATGGGGATGTCCCCCGAGCAATTTCTTATGGGATGTATATGTCTCAACTTATTCGTTTTTAAAGAGCTTGTACTCGAGTTGAGGACTTTAATATTCGTAATCTTTGTACTGTATAACTAAAAAGCTACTCAATCAGGGTTACCATAAACTTCGTAAAACCTTTGCAAATTGTATTATCGTAACCCTGATCTTCTTTCCAAATATAAAAGTAATTTAAGGACTCTTCTGCGACAAGGACTATCACAACCTGACTTCTATGGTGATGTGATTTATAAACTTCGTAAGCTTCTTGGTCATGATCACTTTAATTCTATCTTTGTTAAAATTGTTAAAAAGTTTATCAAAAGATGTTATGACCCTATCATTTTGCAACGTACTGCATGCCTGGTGGTGGACCCTTTTACAGTTCGCCACTATGCTTTCTTCTTTAATTGTACGATGACCGGACAGGCTGTGCACCCTATGATGACGCCTACCTAAAGCCCATTGGGACGGTGGCGTTTGATGTTTGTCTATGATCTTTCTTGTCGTGCCCTTAATGGTTTATTCTCTTGTTTCTCTGGCTTCTGCCAAGTCATTGAGTACCTTCATTGTGGCTTTCTAGGCTATTGTTTTTTTGAATTATATTTACACGAGCATATTTGTGTTTTACTTATACTGCCTATTGATGCTGCCTTGTTGGTTAGAGATTAGATCATGGCGGGGATTTCTTTATTTACATTGTCCTGTTTTAATGGGATGACAGTAGGGTAAGTGTGAGGTTTGTTGCACCCTAGAACCGGTTTAAACTCCCAGTGGCCTACTTTGAAACTATCCGTTCCAAGGCGGTAGCCCAATTTTCAACCCTTTTGTGTTTGTGATGTCGTTTTCATTTGTTATTATTTTTGCCTTCTTGTTTGTCTGTTTGCGTGTTTGTTTCTGTGTTTTGTGGTTGACTGTCCTCCTTGAATGTTACTTTCCCTGTCCGATCTTTTTTATATTTCTTGTAAACATCTACTAGGTATAAAACGTTCCACACACAATATTTCTTTATCAGTCCTATGTCTAAATATGTTTTAAAACTGAAGTTTGAGAAAAGAGTGTATGTTTTTGCTTTACTTCAATTGTTAACTGTTCGTTCCAATTTCGAATAAAATGGTCTCTAGCTCTTTGATTAAAACTATTTAAAAACAGGTCAATATTTTCGACTTCTTGTAAAATTCACACATCGTTAAAACCCATTTTTTTCTAATAAGTCTTTTATTTGTAATGCCCAATTATGTTTGTTTGGGTATTTAGTGATATCGTCGATCATCATATTATATGTTTGTTTTCTATTGTCAGTGCACGTTATTTTTAACCAGAAACGGATAATATGGGAGAGTCGTTGACCTTTTAGTGAGGTTCTACCCAGTTCTCCTTATATAAATTTAGAATAGCCTTAACTAAACTAAGATTATCTTCCCATCGACTAGAAATAGAAACAGGAGATGGCATAAACCACATAAAATACATAGAGAAGAAAGAAAATGCAAACTCTGTAATTCCTTAGAAGATGAATTCCATTTTGTATTGGAATGTCCTTTATATTATGAATTTAGATGTGATCATATAGATAATTTTTATTGGAAACAACCTTATGTTCGTAAATGTATAGAGCTTCTATCTTCACGTTATTTTTAACCAGAAACGGATAATATGGGAGAGTCGTTGACCTTTTAGTGAGGTTCTACCAAGTTCTCCTTATATAAATTTAGAATAGCCTTAACTAAACTAAGATTATCTTCCCATCGACTAGAAATAGAAACAGGACGATGGCATAAACCACATAAAATACATAGAGAAGAAAGAAAATGCAAACTCTGTAATTCCTTAGAAGATGAATTCCATTTTGTATTGGAATGTCCTTTATATTATGAATTTAGATGTGATCTTTTAGATAATGTTTATTGGAAACGACCTTATGATCCTAAATGTATAGAGCTTCTCTCTTCAGAAAAGATTAAAACAATGAAAACTCTATCCACATACCTTTTTAAGAGCTTTAAAAAAACTTGATGATACGCATTTCAATAAATAATCCACTTCTCTCCACTCTGTATGCTTTTAATGTCTTTTTTCAATATTATTGGAATATTTCTGTTTATGTTCTATAATTTTCTATCTGAATGACGTCTTCTTTTGTTTTGTTTTTTATTGTTTTAACATGTTTAATCTCTTATGTATGAAACCATAACATGTATCAGCTCAGTTTATGCACACTAATATATTGTCAATTACCGGAACTGATAATCATATGCATGTAATTCTGTATTTATTGATATTTGTGAAGTGATGGGCAGGTTGCCTATTGTTTGAAATAAAAGATATATACTTATTTATATATGCTGTTATACTCGTATCTGTTAGCGCTATGTACGTGGTAGCCGGTCGCATCTGTCTGTTAGCTATTTGTTGTCAACGCGATAACTTCAGTAAACGGGTTCTAGTTTATATTGCCGATTAATATTGCATTGCATTGTTTGTTAGAGTATATAACCTGACAGGGATATCTTTATTTACACTTATCCCGTTTATTAGGATGATAATAGGGGAAGAGCGAAGTTTGGTGCACCTGACTAGAACCTGGTTTCAACCCCAGCAGTCCATTTTCAAGGCGTTTATATTTGTGATTTCATATCTTGCATTTTATTTATCTGTGTAATTGTTGTCTGTTTATGATTGACTGTGATCCTTGAATGCTACATGTCCTGTTCGACTTGTACATCTACTTTTATATCTTCTATTATATCTCTTTTTATATCTTCTATAACATCTTCTTTTATATCTTCTATTATATCTACTTTTATATCCTCTATTATATCTATTTTTATATCTTCTTTTATATCTTCTTTTATATCTTCTTTTATATATTCTAGTATATCTATTTTCATATCTTCTATTATATCTACTGTTATATTTTCTTTTATATCTAGTTTTGTATCTACTTTTTTTTTTATATCGTATTTATGTCTTTTTATATCAGCCTTTATATTTTCTATAATATCTACTTTTATGTCTTTTTATATCTTCTTTATATCATCTTTTATATCTAGTTTAATATCTACTTTTATGTCTTTTTATATCTTCTTTTATATCTTCTAATTTATCTACTTTTATATCTTCTTTTACGTATTTTACATCTACCTTTATGTCTTTTTATATCGTCTTTTATATCTTCTAATATGTCTACGTTTTATCTACTTTTATATCTTCTTTTATATCTACTTTTATATCTACTTTTATGTATTTTATATCTACTTTTATATCTACTTTTATATCTAGTTTATATCTACTTTTATGTATTTTTATATCTTCTTTTATATCTACTTTTATGCTTTTTATATCATCCTTTATATCTTCTATAATATCTACTTGTATGTCTTTTTATATCTTCTTTAATATCTACTTTTATATCTAGTTTTATATCTACTTTTATGTCTTATTATATCATCCCATATATCTTCTATTATATCTACTTGTATGTCTTTTTATATCTTCTTTTATATCTGCTATTATATCTACTTTTATGTATTTTTATATATTATTTTATATATTCTATTATATTTACTGTTATGTCTTTTTTTATCTTATTTTATATCTTCTATTATATCTACTTTTATTTTTTTTATATCTTCTTTTATATCTATGTTTACGTCTTTTTATATCTACTTTTATATCTTCCATAATATCTACTTTTCAATCTACTTTTACATCTACATTCATGTCTTTTTATATCTACATTTATATCATATTTTATATCTACTTTTAGGTCCTTTTATGTAATCCGTTATATCTTTTATTATATCTACTTTTATGTCGTCTTATATCTTTTTTCATATGTTCTTTTATATCTAGTTTTAAATCTACTTTTATGTCTTTGTACATCTTCTTTTACATCTTCTATTATGGTTACTTGTATATCTACTTTTATATCTTCTATTATATCCACTTTTATGTATTGTTATATCTACTTTTATATCTTCTATTATATCTATTTTTATGTATTTTTATATCTACTTTTATATCTTTTATTATATCTACTTTTACGTCTTTTTATATCTATTGTTATGTCTTCTTTTTTATCTATTTTATGTCTTTTCATATCATCCTTTTTATATCTAGTTTTAAATCTACATTTTTGTCTTTGTACATCTTCTTTTACATCTTCTATTATGGTTACTTTTATATCTACTTTCATATCTTCTATTATATCTACTTTTATGTATTTTTATATCTTCTTTTACATCTTCTATTATATTTACTTTTATATCTACTTGTATATATTCTTTTATATCTAAGTTCATGTCTTTTATATCATCCTTAATATCATTTATTATAGCTACTTTTATGTCTTTTTATATCTTCTTTTATATATTTTTTATATCTACTTTTATGTCTTTTAATATCATCCTTTATATCTTCTATTATATTTACTTTTATGGTTTTTTTTATACCTTCTTTTATATCTTCTTTTATATCTAGTTTTATATTTACTTTTATGTCTTTTTATATCTTCTTTTATATCTACTTTTATTTATTATTTTATCTTCTTTTATATCTTCTTTTATGTCTACTTTCATATCTACTTTTATGTCTTTTTATATCTTCTTTTACATCTTCCATTATATTTAATCTTATATCTACTTTTATATCTTCTTTTATATCTACTTTATGTCTTTTTATATCTTCTTTATATCTTCTATTATATCTGCTTTTATATATTCTTTTATATATTCTATTATATCTACTTTTATGTCTGTTTATATCATCTTTTATGTCTTCTATTATATCTTAATATCCATGGTAGCAGTGCAACATGATATTTGTTTCCTGTTATTAAAAACCTTACTTGCCGATTATGAAATTTTTAAAACAACTTTTGTTGCAATTTGTTTAGGGTCAAACCCTTTATTCTCTAGCCTATTTCGCATTTTATATGGAAACAAGAGCTGTCGGAGAACAGCGCAGCTCGACTATTCGATTTTTCAGAGAATAATAAATTTATAGCTAGTATATACCATCAGAAAACAAGGCTACAACAATGTGGGGTGGGGTTGGGAGCACAACATAACTATGTGTAAGAAAGAATTGACCAAAACTACACAGAAATAAAAAATAAAAAAATAAATAAAAATTCGAGTTTTGAGTGGGGTGCGGGGTGGGTATGGGAGTGAGGTGGGGGTGGATGGTGGGGGGAGTGGGGGTGGTGAATGAAGAAACATATATGTGTAAGAATTGACTAAAACAACAAAGAAATATGTAAAAATAAATAAAAAAATAAAAAATTCAAGTGTGGGGGTTGGGTGAGAGGCGGGGGTGGTGGTGGGTGTGGGGCTGGGAGGGTGCAACATATATGTGTAAGAATTGACAAGAGCAACACAGATATATGTAAAAAAAAAAAAAAATAGTTTCAAGTGGGGGTGGGTTGGGGGGAGCGGGGGGAGAGGCGGGAGTGGGTTGGGGGCGGGTGGTAGGGTGCAACATATATGTGTAAGAATTGACTAAAACAACACAGAAATATGTAAAAAAAAATATTAGATTTTCAAGTTGGGGTGGGGCGGGGGCTGGAGGAGCGGGGGTGAGAGGCGGGAGTGGGTTGGGAGTGGGGTAGGGGGCAACATATATGTGTCAGAATTGACTAAAGCAACACAGAAATATGTAAAAAAAAAAAGTTTCAAGTGGGGGTGGGGTGGGGGGTGGAGCGGGGGGAGAGGCGGGAGTGGGTTGTGGGCGGGTGGTAGGGTGCAACATATATGTGTAAGAATTGACTAAAACAACACAGAAATATTTAAAAAAAAAAAAATATATATTAGATTTTCAAGTTGGGGTGGGGCGGGGGCTGGAGGAGCGGGGGTGAGAGGCGGGAGTGGGTTGGGAGAGGGGGAGGGGGCAACATATATGTGTCAGAATTGACTAAAGCAACACAGAAATATGTAAAAAAAAAAAGTTTCAAGTGGGGGTGGGGTGGGGGGTGGAGCGGGGGTGAGAGGCGGGAGTGGGTTGTGGTGGGGGGAGGAGGCATATATGTGTAAGAATTGACAACAACAACAAAGAAATATGTAAAAAAAAAATAAAATAAAAAAAGTTTCAAGTCGGAAGGGGGAGGTGGCGGTGGGGGGGTGGTGGGGGGGGGGGGGGGTTGCAACATATATGTGTAAGAATTGACTAAAACAACACAGAAATATGTAAAAAAAAAAAAAAAAAAAAATTAGATTTTCAAGTTGGGGTGGGGTGTGAGGGTGGAGCGGGGGTGAGAGGCGGGAGTGGGTTTGGGGTGGGTAGGTGGGGGGGGGGGGTGGCAACATATATCTGTAAGAATTGACTAAAACAACACAAAAATATGTAAAAAAATAAAAAAATATAAAAAATAAAAAAGGTGTGGGGGGAGTGGGGGTATTGGGGGGGGGAGGGGGGGGAGGAGGGAGCCCATGCCCCAATATCGGTGAAGTAATAAGATGCATAATGCTATGACAAATCCCAAACCAAAATTATATAATGCTTACATGCAAACCTAGATCTGCCTTTATTGCTTTATTGCACATTTTATGGGCCATCACAATTTGGGTTCCATGGGAGCCCAGAATTTGCAGAAGACAAAATTACTTATCCAACCCTTTACAACATACTATAAGGAAACCAATGCCAAAATTAAGTTCAGCTAGGACAAGAAATGTAAGAGATATAGACCTGTAAACACAGCTTACACGCAAAATTTGATGTGAAACAGACATATTTTAAGGGCTATCAGAATTTGGGTTCCATGGGAGCCCAGGGGTTACGGGAACCAAAATTGCTTATGCAGCCCTTAAGATAATGCTATAAGGAAGCCCATGGCCTAATATGGTTGTGCTAGGTTAAGAATTGTAAGAGACATAGACCTGTAAACACAGCTTACACGCAAAATTTGATGTGAAATAGACATATTTTAAGGGCTATCATAATTTGGGTTCCATGGGAGCCCATGGGTTACAGGAACCAAAATTGTTTATGCAGCCCTCAAGATAATGCTATAAGGAAGCCCATGGCCAAATTTGGTTGTGCTAGGATAAGAAATGTAAGAGATATAGACTTGTAAACACAGCTTACACGCAAACCTTGATGTGGGACGCCGACGCCAACGCCGACGCCGACGCCGACGCCGACCCCGTGGTGATTACATAAGCTCTCTTATTCTTCGAATAGTCGAGCTAAAAAGTGGCTATAGGCTTTGCTCTTAAAAGCTGCAAAAAAATAAAATATGAACAGTCTTGAAGCCATCATATATTTAAAGACAATATAATATTTTGAAGAACTGTTTAATAACTTTGTAACAGGTAATAACGATATATATAATACCAAGGTAGTTAAAAACTAAAATAAATATATACAATGTCATGATAGTGAAAGTGAGTATTATATTATGAGTATTATAAGCACGCATTCAAAACAAACACAACCCAAAGCACGCATTCAAACAATCAAAAGAGAAAACAGAAGCAAAGTATTCGAAAACACAAACATAAAAGGTTTGACAATAGGGATACCGCCTTGGAACGATCAGCAGAAAAACGGCAGAGGGGACTTTAAACCAGGTCCAAGGGTGCACCAAATATAACACTTACCCTATTGTCATCCCAATTAAAGGGGACAGTGTTAATAAAGAAATCTCCCCCGGGCTATATGTTACAAACTAGGCATAATTAATAGGCAGTATAACACAAAGCGAATCATATATTGATGAATATAAAATAAAACATAGAAATCCACAAAGCAAGTACTCAATAACTTGGCAGAAACCAGAGTCACAGGAGAATAAACCGTTAGGCATGATAAGGCACGATTGAATACAAACAATTTTTAAACGTTACCATCCCTTTCCAAACGTAAAAACACGTCATAATTGGGTTCATAATCTGCCTGGTCATCGCCCAATTACAGGAGAAAGCATAGTGGTGAAATGTAATTGGGTCGGTCAACCATTAAACATTCAGTGATATACTAGGGTTATTACCTCTTTTGATAAACGTTCAGTTTTAAAACAAATTGTATAAAATTGATCATGACCAAGCATGTAACGAAGTTTGTAAATCACGTCGCCATAGACATAAAGCTGTGAAAGTCATAACCGCAGAACATATCTTAAAGTACGTTTATATTTTAGAAGCAGATTATGATTACTATAATAAAATTTCAAATAAATTAAATAAAATACTATTCAAGTAGAATCATTCAAACAGATAGATATGATATGAAAGTCGAAAAGAAATGTGGCATTGAAGGACCAAGGACAACCAAAAGCACACATAAAAACAAACAACAATTTTAAAATGATAAACGGCAAGACACTACATCACAAACATAAAATGGGTGACAATAGGGCTACCGCATTGGAACGATCAGTTGCAAAATGGGTCGCTGTGGGTTTAAACCACTTTCTAGGGTGCATCAAATGTCACTCTTACGCTATTGTCATCCCAATAAAATGGGACAGTGTAAATAAATATATCCCAGCAAGGCTATATCACTTCATTTAGTGAAATGTATGCCAATGTATGCCAAAGTACTATATAACATAGTACATTTCTAGATGTGAATGAACTAGTTTAATTAGAAAATAGCAAAGTGCATGTCATATGGTGCACAACAAAAATGTTTACATCTGCAATCACATACGTATCAGATAAAACCAAATGTAGTATTATTCAGCCAAACAAAATTAGAACTGTCACTGAAGGTGATGAATATCCCCACTTAAATTCAAAGTCAAACAAATAACCATAATTATGTACATGTAATACATAAGGCAATCAACAATGGGTTATGTAGATGGACATAAGGTCATCAGTTGTTATGTGTATATGAAGTTTAGGAACAACTCATACAAACTTGATTCAGGAATGTAAGTACAATAATGTGCTATGCTAGCGAAAGGGACGGGACTGGACACAAATGTGTTACGCGACGCGACAGGACGAGCCGGGACAAAAATGTGTTACGAGACTCGACGTTACGGACAACGTTATTCCTATATAGCCCCCAACTTCACTTTATGAAAGCGGGGGTATAAATATGAAATAGTTATACATATCTTTGTTCAATTCAATAATGATCCTTCTAACCATTTATGCTAATGTACATACTCACCTTGATGAAAAATATGCCATACCGCAATTTAAACAAACTGCAAAGTAGTTTTGTCTGAATCAAATGTACTTATGCTATAATAAATTCCACTAGATATGTCAACGAAATGCATGCCTAATAACAATTCAACATCATAATATAATCATTTCACTTGAAATATACAATCTTAGAACATAAAAGGCGGAACAACATGTTTATCGTGGGGGTCTATGGGTCCAACTTAAATTGACAAATAAAGACATGTTCTATTTTAAAGGGTCAAAGCATAATTAATGACCCTGAAAAAGAGTTTATTTACAATCAAACTTATTCTGCACAGTAATACGTGCTATTCTAGGTTACGCACAAGGAGAGTTTATATGAGAATTTTAAGCCAGATTGTACTGTGAAATCACACTTTAGACCTCAACGACACACTCAGTATTTACACTATATCTTAATGGATATGACATTTTTATTATGAATAAGAACTATTATTAATTAACTTAACTATATTAGGGGTGTTTTACTAGAAACTCTATATATAATTATTAATACGACGAAAACTCGGCCAATACGAACCGAATGTTGGCCAATATGAGAAAACAAGGCCAAGATGAAGAAACTGGCCAATACGAGCTTAAGTGGTGTCATTCACGTTAAGTGACGTCAGTCACGCTCGCTTACCAACTAATCTATGAAACTAATTAACGCTACTGTAAATAAACGCAAATCATGTCAAAATGATGTTATTTAAATAAAATTATATTGTAGTGAAAGTGTTCGACTTTTATACTTATTTTAATTTATAAAATTGTCATTAATTAAGTTTTTTCATATTGTCCGATGTACCCCCTGTAAAATACATAAAAACTATCGAATTTATATCAATTCAGTTCAAATTCAAGATCATGATTTTCAACTTATTTTCAATTCAATTTTTTTTTTTTTAATTTTAGGTTATAATTATCTTGATCCATCCCGAACAGTTTCAATAATTATAGTGTTAGGCAAAATGTTTTAAAATCACATGTAGTCCAACTACATGACATATATTTACATAAGTTACATTAATTCTTTCAACCAATAAGAACACACTATTGTTTAACTTCCACGTACACTTATTAAATATATATATATACAAACCATATTGGGGAATAGGTCTAAACCATAGCATATGAATACAAACACTATATACAATATAAATAGTAAAGGTTTTCCTTCAGATGCAACGAACACAAACACGAGAATAAAGTAGAAGACTCGGATTTTATTGAGTCTGTTCATGAGAGGTCATATAAGATACAACGCCTCTCGATGATCACAACGGATCAGTATGTAATACCATTACTGATTCGAAGCCCAACGGATCTGTATGTAATAACATCATGAACATTACTGATTCGAAGCCCGACGAATCAGTATGTAATAACTTTACTGATTCGAAGCCCAACGGATCAGTATGTAATAACATCATGAACATTACTGATTCGAAGTCCAACGGATCAGTATGTTATAACATTACTGATTCAAAGTCCAACGGATCAGTATGTAATAACAATACTGATTCAAAGTCCAACGGATCAGTATGTAATAACATTACTGATTCAAAGTCCAATGGATCAGTATGTAATAACATTACTGATTCGAAGCCCAACGGATCAGTATGTAATAACATTACTGATTCAAAGTCCAACGGATCAGTATGTAATAACAATACTGATTCAAAGTCCAACGGATCAGTATGTAATAACATTACTGATTCAAAGTTCAATGGATCAGTATGTAATAACATTACTGATTCGAAGCCCAACGGATCAGTATGTAATAACATTACTGATTCAAAGTCCAACGGATCAGTATGTAATAACATTACTGATTCGAAGCCCAACGGAACAGTATGTAATAACATTACTGATTCGAAGCCCAACGGATCAGTATGTAATAAACATTACTGATTCGGAGCCTAACGGATCAGTATGTAATAATATTACAGATTCATAACTCAACGGATCAGTATGTAATAACTTTAATGATTCGAAGCCCAACGGATCAGTATGTAATAACATTACTATTTCGAAGTCAAACACGCCAGTGTTTAATACAACTACTGGTTCGTATGTCATCAATGATATAAATAATTATTTATTCTTCTGTATTATACATATTAAATATACTCAACAAAACTAATAACGCAATATGTCCTATTTTCCTTCTTTTTTCAATGTAAATATGTGGTGTTATTGACTGGTAATTATGAACTACTCTAGTCAAATATCATACGTGCTCACCTAAAACATGTCAATAATATCCTCATTGTTTTGTATTTCAAGCTTAATTGGACATACAGTTGAACTGCAAATCAATGAGTTTATATTGTCTGCTCTGATTTCATGAACACATTTTAAAGCTTTCAAGTCGATCCGTTTTCTTAGAAAACAGTTATACAACTTGGTACTTAGGCATTTTGTTAAGTACAACTATCACAACCATTTTCTATAAAAAGCTGTTTTGATCAATATCATTGTGCAACAAACTTTCATCAGTACATTTTACTCGTCGTAGGCTACTCGAGAGGATTCTCTCAACATGAACACTCTAAGATCTCTTAAAGAATTTATAACATCTGTCCAGCCAAACATTAAATTAAGTTTATATTTAGGTAGACATGTAATAAAATCCATGGCGGAGCAGTGCCTTTCCGTAGGCTATTATCAATAAAAGTCACTGTCAGCCATGTGTTAACCTGTAAGACTTAAAGTAATGTATAATTTGGTTATTATGCATAATTTGGTTCTTATGCACACTTTTGTTATTATGCATGTTTGTTTCGATATGATGCTGAACAGGGTAAAAAGTTAAAACGTTAAAATTACACATTGTTGTCTATGGGGATTTAGCATGTGCTTTTTATGTGAGGTATAATAATACAAAACGTTTATTGATAAATGTGTTACTATATTTAGGTAGACATGTAATAATGCATAATAACCAAATTATGGTATAATAACCAACATTGTCATAGTAACCAAATTATGGCATAATCTGCACCATCCTGTACACATTTTATTTACTATTTAAAAACAGTTCATAAAACTGATGAATACATTGCTGATAAAAACTCAAAATATACACATTTTTATAAAATATGGGGCCGATATGAGAAAATCTTTGCTGAACCATGACATTATGACTCTACTGACACTTGCAGCAATATATAGCATTTACCTTTTGCCTTTCCATTTTCTATATTTTCCTTTTTCAAGTATGTTTTTCCATTATACAAATATTTCTATCTCTTGAGTATAATTACTATGACAATTTGTTCAACCAAAAACCTTCACTATGTTTCTTCTTCTTCCAAATTTTATATGTTTGTGTAATAAAGGCATATGACAAACACTAAACTTTACAAAACAATTCATTCTTCTACTGCTTTAATATATTTACTTTATTATGTTGTTTAAAGGATAACTAGATACCTGTCATTATCCCTAAATATTCTACATCATGATATGAGACATAGCATATACATTGTTTTATAAGTAAAATAAGTACACATTTCATGTCAATATGCATTGAATCATACATAAATATAGTGAATATACCTAGAAAAACTTTCTATCTAATACTTGTTGTAGGCTATAACTCTCTGTAACAAAAAAGACAAGAGCATACGAGTTATCGCCCTTAAAGCACTACAAAGAATTTGGCATCTCTGTAAACGATGTTTTTAACATTAATACGGTAACGACGCTGTTGCAACCAACTAAAATTATTAAAAAACAAATCTTACACATGACCTGACGAATTGATAGAAAGGAAAATTCCCCAGATAACAACTATTTTATTGTAAATGCAAATTTAACAGTTCTTTTACTGTTTTGTATTGTTCATAAATAAATGCATACAATATTGTAAGGTGCATCGGGGGATGGCCGTCTCCGACCCCCATGCACCAGTGACGGAGAGAATAAATGGATCACAAAAGTGGTGTTAAAACAAAATATGACATAATAACCAATATATGCATAATAACCAAATTATGGCATAATAACCTAATTATGCATAATAACCAAAGTTACAGTATGACACGATAACCAAAATATGCATAATAAACAAATTATGCATAATCACCACAATATGCACAATAATCAAATTATGCATTAATGCATAACAACCAAATTATGTCAGCATAATCAAATTATGGCATAATAACCAAATTATGCATTAAAGCATAATAACCAAATTATGTCATCATAATCAAATTATGGCATAATAACCAAGTTATGCATAATAACCAAAGTATGGAATGATAACTAAAATATGCATAATAACCAAATAACATGTATGCATTTATGCATAATACCCATTTCGTTTTAATTTCAATCACCAGATTCAAGGTGATCTATTTATTCACCCCGTAATCGGTTTGTGACATCATAACCAAAGTATGCATAATAACCAAAGTATGCATAACAACCAAATTAGGCATAACAACCAGATTATGCATAATAACCAAATTATGCACAATTATTAACCAAAGTTATTCTGAGATGGGACCAGTTTTGGAAGAGACGACAGGAATTTCGTATGTTGTATCCGTCACGGGTGTATCCTGTTAAGAAATACTATTAGATTAATTAAAGTAGGTTAGCTCTTTCTGAGGTTACATCTCAAAAGGTTTGAAAAGGAAACCTTATGTCTAAGTCGCTGAGGCAAACAAAACAAAATATCTTAATAAGGATAATACACTAGATAATTTGTATCAAAGCGAGTTAAATTTACTATGTTCTCTTTTTGTTTTAATCCGCTTAAATGTTTGTGTATCAATCATTGTGTAGAGTTGGTGTTATTTGAGTTAATTATTCATCATGTATTGTAGATATTGTGTAATTATCACATTTTTATCTCGAGAAGTTTGATCATTAAACACTTTTGATTCGGAATACTGTAAAACAACAACAGTTGATATTTAAAAAATAAATGAAATTTCAAAGTAATTTGCAAATTTTATGTCATATTTACCTTGAGCAACTGAGAATATACTCTGCTTTCCGATGTTTGCAATTGTTGGTAGTGGCTTTGTTCTGACCTGTCGCATTGACCCTCACTGACACGTTCACTTGCATCATTATCTGTTGTATTCGATACAAAATCGTTAAAATCTATGTAACTCTCACGTATTTGATCTTCAAGATCATCATACGTATGTACATCAGAATCCGTCTTTCGTTCTCCACTGGTAGTGGGCATGCCTTCGACGTTCGTATTGCGCTGTGGTAACTCATTCCTATGAAACAAATATAACATTTGTGTTTATTGTATTGTAGCAAGTGACGCGTGGTTACAACATAAGTATGGTTCTGTAATACGTTTAACTCCGATGTATTGTCCTAATGGTGATATTATTGCTAAAGAAACACACAGTCCAATCAAAAAGAGAGAACAATTTAATCTTGAAAATGAACACAAATAATGAATGTAATGAATGTATCTAGTTATAAATGCCAGTAGACCGATCATATTGGTTTGCAACTGATTCGCTAGTATCAGAAAGAAATGATGTATAGAACGTTACGAAATACGTGGTAGCTTCTGCAACTGTACTGTGATACATAACTAGCTACCTTCTCTTAAGGATGTTGGCTGGGCAAGTTTTGACATTTTCAAGTCTAAGAATGTTATTTTTTAAATCGTAGTTTTATTTGGCAACAGAATTGTTTCATTGTTTGCATTCTAATAGATATGGATATAATACAGGATTAAAGATGGTAACATATTTTTTCCGTCATTTGTGGTCATTTTTTGTTATAAAGAAAATAGGGGTAATGGGTAGCTCTGAGTAGAATTTATCCTGTTGCTATAGAAAAAGTAAGATTTGTGTTTTTCAGTATATATATATATATATATATACTGATATATTATACATGTATGTAGATACTAAGCTAATTTTATATTTATTATATCTCTATGTCAAAAGTGTGTGTAAAGTATTTTACAGTGAAAATGCCAAAAGAACTCCAAAATATGTGTAATTTAAAGAATGTTTAATAAAAAATCATTAGGAGCCTGATGACCTATATATCTTTTAACTTGTTTTGAAAGAAATGTCATAGAACCTTGTCATATACAAGTTTTAAAAAACGTTGAGTATTAGAACATACATTTTTTATCTTGAATTATCATTTTAGTAAAAACAAAAAAATGAGTGGGGTACGGTCCATATATGTTTGTTTTTTAGGTAAAAAGACGAATGAGAATTACAATTGTTTGTGTATTTTTTGAAAAAATGTATGTATGTAATAGAAAATTAATAGTTGCTTTTCAATAAATGTAATGTTATAAAATTGTAAAAATGTTCAGTGACTCTATTTTTTATATTTTTAGTGAAATTTTGGTGTTAGAAATATGTGTCTTCTTCAAAGACGACTTTTGGTGGGAAAGTGTGATGACCTACCCCTTTTTGATAATTTTGTATCTGAATGATACCGAAAAGCTTTAAATATCAGCACTACGTCCTTTTCCAGCCAATCTCCTGAAGAGAAATTCTCAGTGTGTGTGACATTGTTTATAATTGTAAGGTAGCACCTGCGATGATATAAAGCTACTGGCGACTTCTACGTCATAGTCAGAGATATAGGAAGTAAATATTTGGCATTTACTTAAAGCTCACATAATCTGGTATAAAACAAGGTAAATCTGCGTTCTTCATTTTCGTTATTTGAATGTAAGACAGATAATATATAATACTATCCATGTACGTAGGGTAGGGTATTATTCTCTTTAATTTGAGACAAGTTGAAATTCTATACAGTTAATTTTTTTAGAAAAAATACAACAACAATAGGAAGTATCATAAAATTGGCCATATTTGGACTTTTTAAAAAATATGTGTTGACATTTTTAATGAACATAGAACTATTTTGAAAATACCACTGCATTCTAAACATATTTTCTTTTAATTTGCGACCATTTGAAGTATTTTCTTTAACGAAATGACAATTTCTCAATTATAAATGAAATTGCATACGTGGAATTTCAAAGTATTTTCTATCTGAAATCACGAGTAGCGAATCTCTGGTTTATTAAGTCTTTATTTATTTTCAGCAGTATGCCAAATGTACATTTCAAGTGGTTATTTTCGAATGCCAGCTGAACATATTTGATGTTGTTTTGATGTGTCATATTCATTTAGTCAATAATATGTATAATGATTCATGTTCTCTGAGATAGAGCTGTATGATATTTGTTGTGAGAGATTAAGTAAGGTATTTTTTAGAGAAAGAAACAATATATTAGTAGAAAATGATGCATAGTCATGTCATGCTCTAAGACCCTGTAAAAGGAGATATAAAAGTCCAAGAGGAAATATAGCATTCAATGACCAAAGTCAACCACAAACACGCACAGAAACAAACAAAAAACTACACATATGAATAAAAGCAATATATGACATCACAAACATAAAAGGGTTGACAATAGGGAACCGCCTTGGAATGGTCAGTGGCAAAAAAAAGAACACTGGAGGTTTAAACCAGGTTCTAGGGTGCACCAAACCTCACTTTATCCCATTTTCATCCCAATAAAACGGGAAAGAGTAAATAAAATATCCCCGCCACGTTATATTCTCTAACAACAAGTCAGCATTAAGGATACACTAAGGTATAAATGTAAAAGCGAATTCACTTTTTTTAAATAAAAAACACAGTCTATGTGTATTTATAACACTGCAAATATATGCAAAGTTTGAACGTTGTATCTAGTTTAGATTTTGAGTTATTAGAAAAACAAAATATGTCAGCAAACTCAAACGTTTAGTATTCCTCTTGTGTTTACAATTGTGAATAGTTGACCAGGGCAGAGCCATAAATTCCTGTTGGCTAATCATGATGCTTTCGGCCAGATTAGTCGTGGCAGTATTCACACTTCCTCCTTCATGTTCGATAGGAATGGCACTCTAATGAGATTTTAATAGCCTACCGGTTACCAAATGTTCTGTGTGGCCAGATGGAGATTATAGTGATGTTATTGGTTCAATATTTATTTATTTAATTGTATGCATTATTGTTATAGAGTAGACCCACCTATTTATGCTGATTGGACTACCCTAAATGTGTTTAGATCCGGCAGTTATAGCCGAATTTGTTACATAATCAGTCTTTCGGCTTTCCTGAAAAGTGAAAAAGTGGAAAAACTGCCTCTGTATCTTTCTATCTATCTCTGGAATGTATTGGTCAAATTATTTAAGATTTGGTATGAAGGTTGTATGATGTTTGTCTGCTGGTTACGTTCCAGCAATTTTTGAAGAAAAAAACGTTATGTCAATGATGAATGAATTTTTGGTGGAAGAGATGCTATTTTAAGGAGGCATGGATAGTAAAGTAGTTGTTGAATTAGTTTGAGTGTCAAAAAAGCTTTTCCCTGAATCCTGTGCTTCCATAATGCTATTCAGATCAAATCTTGCTTATTGGGGGATCATTTGGGGAAACGGTTTAGGCGCTGAACATTAATGACTAAAATCAGGAAAAAAACTGCGTACATTAGGAATTGTCAAATTGTGCTTTAACGGAATATTTCAAATACTGCATAATTGAAAAAGTACATTTTAGCAGCTTGAATTTGATATAATACACTCCTTTTTGGTTGATACAGATCATAGAGATAATCCCTCAACTAGCATGCTACCGCTCTATACCTTAGTGTATCCGTAATAGGCAATATAAGTATAAAACATAATGATAATGTATATATTATTTTTAAAAAGCCCAGAAAGTCACAAAGAAAATACTCAGTGACTTGGCAGAAGCCAGAGCAACAAGAAAACAAACCGTTAAGGGTACGATCGAATAATATCGTTTTGAATATTAAAGAAGAGGACTCAATAGTTATGATTAATTAAAAAACATAAACGTCAACATAACGGCACAGATGTTCGATACAAACTCTTGTAAATGTTTACTCCTCTGAAAATGAATGTCAATGCCACTGGCATGGACAATATGCATAATGCATATTTCTAATGATACTTCTTACATTAGATGCTTTTCATTAATAAGTGCTATCTTTATTTCAGCTGTTTAATTTATACCCACGCTGATATGTAAATATGTAGGTACGAGGAATAGTGCTAGTTATACGTAAGTGCATGCATGCACATGCAATTTGTGGTGTTTTATTTACCTTTTATCAACAATCCAGAGAAAGATCTACGGAAGGTTTCAATGTATTGTAAACATTTCATTAACGTTGTATAAAAACGAAGCGAATCTGTAACTCCTTGATTTCATCCTCATTAATGTAATAAGAACATACGTAAAACATAGCATATAAACATGTTAATCGTTAATTATAATCTAGTTAAACAGTATTGTAAATTTGTGTTTTAAAAGCATGTATATAAATATGTAAAAATGAAACTTAGAAGAATCCCAAATGTCGGCATTTATCTCTGTATGTTGTGAAATAATATGTCTATATTGTGCAAAATGCGTAAACTAACCTTTTTAAAATGGCAAACACAATGGTTTGATACCTCTGTACAAGAATATCAATTGTTCAATCGAAAAAGAAAATAACAATCTTAATTTTATTGCTCGACTATCTTCTCCTACCTTATATTATAGTTGTTAATATATACAAATTACTGTAGAAAATAGAATACTTATTATGATGGTCTAGCATATCGACTCCTATCCTGAAAGACGTTATGTAACAATAAAACAAAATACGCGAACTTAATTTTTATTTACATAAATATATTGAATGAAGGATTTGTTTTCAAATGGCATTAAGCAATACCTAACACATATTATAATTGAATGATACAGTTTAATAGATGTTAGTTCAACATTAATATTTGTTATATTAAAGAACCGAAATGAAAATCTTACGTTTCCTTCGTTGGAGAATTTCTTCTTTTTCTGACAACAATACAAAAGACTACTATAACGAAAGCTAATCCAACACCGCCTGCCGATGCTGCTGCTGCTATGACGATCGTGTTATTTATGTCGTCGGGTCCATCTTTGTTTGTTTCTGCTGAAAGAAGCAGATGCAATTGACGTTATTTGAATTGTATATTGTATATTACAGTGAACATTTAAATATTTTTTAGCATTTATTGTGTTAAAGATATCAATTTTTCATTTATATTGGCTCATTATATATGGCTGATTATCTCTTATAATCATATATTTAGTTATCTTCAAAAACATGTATTACAAACATGCGTCTAAATTTCAAGCAAAAGAATGCATCGTTGGTAAACCATTTAACCAATGCAATAATAACGAAGGTGTTCAGACGTTTGCTCAAGCAGAAACTTTAATTTTGTTTCTATGGGTGAAAGATCGGGATTTCTCAGTGAAAGAATATTCATAATCGCTAAATATCCGAACACAAAAATAACTAGCTGTGACGTATATTTAAGACGTCAATAAAGAGTTGTTGACGTCGACGTGATAACGATAACGTTCAATAAAGCGAATATTTTCATAAACTGATCTAAAATGTAACACATAGACTATTTAACTGTTGTGTTCGACTATAAGGAAATCATTCACCAGATGTTAGACGTGTTGTTTGTCATTCACTCACTCGCATACACTCGTTCGTGAATAACCACACGTCTACCATCTCGTGAAGGATTTCCCTATAATCGATACTAACCGCTTAATAATCTCTATATATAATACTCCAGCTGATAACTCGTCTAACAAGTATAAAAACTGCACTAGTAGGCCACCATTATACAAACAAAATAACTCATCGTTCTGATCATACAAATGCATTGAGACTTTGTAAAAACAACAACATAATGTCCAAGAGAAGACATGAGGTCGCTATACGGGCTAATTAACATGACGCCAGTACTTAGATATCTCCGCCCTATTGTTGATTCGGAGTACATTGACAATAGATTATATTATAATACAGTTGCACGGGCAACATATATATGTGTAAGAAGTCATGTGTAAGAATTGACTAAAACAACACAGAAATACGTAAAAAAATAGAGTTTCAAGTGGGGAGTGGGGTGAGAGGCGGGATGGGTGTGGGGAGGTGGGGTGAGGGGGCAACATATATGTATAAGAATTGACTAAAACAACACAGCAATATGTTAAAGAAAACAAAACGTTGTAGTGGGGGGTGGAGGGAGTGGGGACGGGGGTTGGAGGAGGGAGCCCATGCCCCAATATAGGTGAAGTATGAATAAGATGCATAATGCTATAAGAAATCCCAAACCAAAATTTTAAATATATACATGCTTACATGCAAACCTAGATCTGCCTTTATTGCACATTTTATGGGCCATTACAATTTGGGTTCCATGGGAGCCCAGAATTTGCAGAAGACACAATTACTTACCCGACCTTTTACAACATACTATACGGAAACCAATTCCCAAATTTAGTTCAGATGGGACACGAAATGTAAGAGATAAACACAGCTTACACGCAAATTTGATGTGAAACAGACACATTTTAAGGACTATCAGAATTTGGGTTCCATGGGAGCCCAGCGGTTACAGGAACCCAAATTACTTAAGCAGCCCTTAAGATAATGATATAAGGAAGCTAATGGCCAAATTTGTTTGTGCTAGGGTAAGAAATGTAAGAGATATATATACCTGTAAACACGCAAAATGTGATGTGAAATGGGACACATTTCATGGGCTATCATAATTTCGGTTCCATGGGAGCCCATGGATTACAGGAACCAAAATTGAGTATGGGGCCTTAAGGTGATGCTATAAGAAAGCCCATGGCCAAATTTGGTTGTGCTAGGATAAGAAATGTAAGAGATAGACTTGTAAACATAGCTTACACGCAAACCTTGATGTTGGACGCCGACGCCGACGCCAACGCCGACGCCGACCCCGGGGTGATTACATAAGCTCTCTTATTCTTCGAATAGTCGAGCTAAAAACGTATAGTTATTTACTTGTATTGCATGTCCTGCCTGTCCATCCCTCGAGACAATGGCAATCTCCGGTGAATGGGTCACAGGTACCATTACTGTTAATTGCACTGCTGTTGCATTGACACTTCGTATTACACTCCATGCCAAACGTGCCGGGTTCACACGCTGAATGTATAAACTTTAAATTAGCAATTAATGTTGAAACAATCCTGCATTGAAAGAAATGTTTGACCATGTACACGTGCAAGTAACATTTGATTGCCCTATTACTATCATTATATCCATGTCCATCCCTCAGTACCATGACATCATGTGCATCTTATGATGTTTATTATTCCGAATAAACGTCGGTATTGTCATCAAAATAAACGCTGTTTTTATTTCGCTAGGGTGATTTCTATACATAAGTATGCTTCAAAAAAGTTTAAGTAGGTCATAAGCTACTTCAAATATGTATTAATGTTATTTTATCACAATGCATAAAATAATAGTTATTACAAAAATCATTACTTTGAGTATATGCTAAGTTTTGTTAAGTTAGTTTATTCGGTAGCTTCTAATACCTCTTTACACTGATATAACTTGTTTCTAGGTCACTCTGTGTTTTGAATGCAATAATACTAACGCTAATGGTACTAAAGCCAATGACGTTTATGTTTGGAAAGTATCTGAATGTGCCTCTTACATGTTATACTATATCAGACAATTCCCGTGCATTTTGTGGTTGCATGCTCTTATCACAGTGATTGTATATTAAGTGGTTAGTTAACAATAGGCAATATTCTTTAGTACGCTATCATTTTAAAGCATTTCCCTAAATAAGATTCTTCCAACAGTTTTTGAAAGTGACTTGTTGAACGTCACTTCCTAGGTAGCAGACAGACTGACAAATGCAACTGACAAGTAAGAAAACATAAACTTAAAACAAAATAAAATCATTGCAAGTAAAATCAACAAAATGAGTTATTCAAATCACTATACCTTGTGAACAGTTGTCTCCCGTGTTTCCTAGGCAGATACACGTTCCGTTGAAGGGATCACAGTATATAGTATTTATTCAGTCCATGGAACAATTCCCGGAACAATCCTGGCCATAGTTGCCGAAGGGGCATTCTTAAACATATGCAAAAACAATGAAATCGAGTATGTTGTAGGTTTGAAACATTTAAAGATCATGTTATATTTAACAAATGTGTTTGACTTGTCCAAAAGTGATTTAACTATTTTAGTAGTTTAAAAACAGTAACATATATAACTGACATACATCTAATGTTAAAGCTGACATACATCTACTGTTATAACGGACATACATCTACTGTTAAAGCTGACATACATCTACTGTTATAACTGACATACATCTACTGTTATAACGGACATACATCTACTGTTAAAGCTGACATACATCTACTGTTATAATTGACATACATCTACTGTTATAACTGACATACATCTACTGTTATAACGGACATACATCTACTGTTATAACGGACATACATCTACTGTTCTAACTGACATACATCTACTGGTTTAACCTACCTTCACTACAGTTTCCGATGTATCCACTATGGCAGCCACAGTGACCATTTACATTAGAACAGCCATCTGAGTGACGTATGTCACACGTGCAGTTGTTTGAACAACCCTCGCCGTACATCCAGTCTGGACTTTCTGAAACGTTTATAAATAAACTAGCAACAACACTAAAAACTCATCTTTTATTTACACTGTCCCATTTTTTGGGTATGTCTGACTCTGTTTCATGTTATTCGGCCTTGTAGTGTGTTCTAGATTGCTATTTATTTCGGGAATATGCATGCTTTTAATTGCTAACAACTTCAGATGCAAAAAGGCTATCAAACAATATTGTCTTGCATACCGAATAAGGTTATCCGCGTTTTATATGGGTCTATGTAAAAAAAACGTCAGTATATTTAACAAATATATGCTATGGGTGATCGGGTGGGAGGAGTAGACGTCTCACTTGGAAAATCATTTACATGAGTTAAATTGTTCTGACATAATTCTTTTTAATTAGATGTACACGTGCAAGCACATCAACGGAGACAAATCAACGGACACGATGCCATGCCTTCCCGCTTATTTATTTCTATCCGTTGATTATTGAAATGCTATTGCATGCCTTTATGCACGTTAATTGCTACTCGTACAAGAATAAATACTGAAAGGGGATCCCTTTGAAGCAACAAACACAAACAAGAGACAAAAGTAGCAGACTCGATTTTATTCAGTATTTCAGTTAGTTTATATTTTATCTGACACAGATGTCGAAAACGACGACGGCGACAAGACATTAGTTCTTTACCTTTTCAGAACGAGATAAACCAAAGAAACACAATGTTCGAGTTATTTATATTAGGAGTGTTTAGAAATTTACATTTTAATTAAATTCTGGTATGTATAATCTCCGGCACTTCTGGATTTACTTTTAATCAGTACAATCGTCATTCTCTTAAAATGAAATGTGTTTTTACTAGGATACAGAAACTTTACAAACCATTTTGGCATTGAGTACCAGTCCATCCTGGCTTACAAGTACAGTTTCCATCTACTGGGCTACATGTTTGGTTATCATTGCATGATGTACAACTCATATTACAGTTGGTCCCATATGTATTGTTGGCACACGCTATGAATGTATACATACATTATGGCAAACTCTGTTAGTGTATACATGCATTTGTATATAGTAATATAATAGTGTTTAAACACTTACTTGTAATGAAAGACATTTCAAGAAATGACTTGTTTTTGAAAACCATTTTGTAACAATGCAACGTTATTATCTTATCATTTATTAGCTATAAATATCAGGTTTTAACGTTTACGACATATACCGTGCGTGTGTATTACACTAATATATTTTTTTCTTTTTAGTGAGCTACCTGTTTCGCAAAATTGCCCAGTCCATCCAGGTGAGGTACAAATACATCCGGTAATCGTGTTACATGTTCCGTTATTCTTACAGTCGCATGCGTTTGTACAGTTCATCCCGTAGAAGTTTTCGTCACATTCTGTCAATATCAAATTTAGATGTTCATGCATCAACACGAACATTTGTGTCTCTTACAAGACTTCCTAAATCCGATGCACAATGAAATTTTTAATTGTTGATGAGTTGTTCTTTTAATATACCCATTTTACTGATTGATAGTTGTAAGTAAGATACGGTGAACATGGACGGAGTTGGAAGTATGTATTCTAAGATTTCTGATATTTCTGTGCTGTTTGTTTCCAAAAACTCGTTATATCTTTAAACGAAAGCCCGTTATAATTATTATTGTTTATGTGCGTGTTTTTGGTTGATAGTGTTCCCTGAATGCTACATTTCCTGTTCGATTTTATGTCTATTTGGAGATTTGAAAAACCTGTTTCTAAAGTATATCTGTATACTTTTTTTATATAGTTATTTTGATTGGGACCCTCTTTTTAAACACAAAGTTTTTTATGAAAGATGGTCTGAACAACATATCATTGGATACCAAATTACGTAACTAAGATAATAAGTCCATTGAAATAAATCAAGTATAGTCTGTGGGAGATAAATAAAATGTCTCCAAAATATGTCGATAACCGGTAAAAAAAAATAGCATTAAAAGAGCATTATTGCGTTGCTATGTCGTGAATTAAAATATGTTAAACATTTTACTCAATTAATCGTAAAAAAATATTGTTTTTCATTTGTTATAATGCATTAACTACTGTAACAAAACAACAACTGTATATATTCAGTCCAATTTAAAATATGTCTATACTACTTACAGGTAAACAGGTAAGTACACGTTTCATGTTCCAGTGCAGCCACTGACTTCTTTGTCTACTGATGTCGCATATATCTTCACCATGAACTATTATATTTTAATCATGTTATTATTAAACAATGACCCAATAGTGTATTTATAGAAATTGTGGGATAATATCGAAACTGAAACTTCCACCAACCTTCATTGCAATTCGGCTCTTGCCATCCTGGTTTGCACCTGCATTGCCCAGTTTCATTTTCACAGTTGTTGTATGCATGTATAGGACAGGAACATATTTTTGAACAATTTACGCCGTAAGTGCCCTCCTGGCAATCTACAGTATAAAGCGGGTCAACTTCTATTGACATGCTTATTTGCATTGTCGGAAATTGCAAGTTCACAAAAATACAGAGTCGATATTAATATGCAATTGTCATAAAAGCGAGATAAGACAAAATAAAGAAAATAGAGGATCTTACATGAGCACTCATTCATTATTGAATTTATTAAACGAGTCGGCAAAATGACAGCAATGCATGGCTCTTGCCGAGCATTATATCATTTTTGCTAACGAGTTTAATAAATTCAATAATGAATGAGAACGAATGTAAGATTCTATTTATCACATAACTCACATATCGACCTTTATTGCATTTAGCTAGTCGCTTTAACACGTGAAACCGACATAAACTTGGGAATTTGATCATAGTCATTATCGATTGTTTTGACAGCGCATACTAGGCTTATTTATATACTTCTATAGATTTTAGAATGGTGTTATTCCGTTCCCACACCGTAAGTTATGTGATAAAATGCGTTATCCAATGATCAAAAACGAGAATAGCATACTAGATAATAAACACAATACCTTTATTATGTTAAGTTTAGTACGCGACACATCGTCGGTTTTGTAGAGATACATACATGTAGTAAGATAAATGTGCTTGTTACATTATTTCAATCTAGTTAACAGTTGTAGGGCGAAAATAACAATTACCTTTAAGTTTATATACTAGATTAGTATCAAATTCAATTCCATTTGAGCACGAATTGTTTAATTGACGTTTCAGGTACCGAAATAATCTATCGCGACACACATACTTATACCAGGTTTCATTTAACGATTTTTGTATACAATAATTCGATATCTTGATATCAAGATATTAAGACTAAATCACTAACCTACTTATCCCCTATGGATCTTTATTTCTGCAAATGCCAACACATTTGTTAGATCACAGTGACTGAATATTAGCTTGTCGAAGTGAAAAAACAATACGGTTAAAGTCATAATCATAATCCCCTTGTCGTCTATTTTCATTGAAAATTGCCAGTTTAATAACAGCTAACAGTAACTAAAAAAATAGTCTCAATATCAGATAACAAAGAATCAATTCCGCCAATAACAGATAACATGCCATTGCGTTCGGACGCTGTGGTTTCTATAGGACCCTATATATCATTTTTTATTTCTTGATATCAATAAGTGAATTGCTTATGCATTTCTTACACTTAATTGTTAATATCAATACATCGATTGTTTGATATCCAGATATAAGAAACAAAAATTGTTTATATCTATATATAATTCGTGATATCAAAAAGGAATTTCTTCAAGAAGTGCTGGAGAAATTATTTTTCAGATCTTCCAATTCCCAAGGAAATTAACTTTTACTACTGACACATTCAACCAGGACACATTCAAATTTCTTAAAACAATACAATAACCTGTTTAAAATTACCTAAATGTTTTAATTTTACAATATGCAAACATTTTAGGGCGAAATTAAGGTTTAATTGCTTACCCGAGCCAACCCTGTTTTCGCTTCTTGGAGAAAGGGTTGGATGAAAG